>CABFVX010004826.1:0-59195 GCA_902151425.1 Timema shepardi
TTATAATCTCAATATGGTTTTCTCTGATTAAAAATATTTTTCTATCTTTAATGTTTTCCTTATATTTCATATAAATTATATCTTTTCACTTATAATCAGATCCTTTTGTTATTGTTAATTGGGTGTTCCTTGAATAATTAATTAAAATCATTATAATTATCCTTACTAAATCACTATGAATATAACTAAATAATATCATGTTAGAAGTTTTGAGCAAGTCCAACACACTACTATAAGTTATGGCAGCTCTAAGATGTCTTAGGCTAAATCAACCCTCCTTGAAAATAAAGCGTGAAAATTATAAGTTAACTTCACCTCAGCTTCAGCTTCCTTCAAGGCTTCTGCTAATGTAGTCTTCTCTGCCAACAAGAAATCTTGGAGTTCCACAGACTCTACCTCTATCTCTTGTTGCTGGTGCAGTAGATATTGTTGTGCAGAGAGACTCTGTTCTGTTTCCTAATTATACAGAATAATAATAAGAATAATAATAATAATAGGTTAGGATGAATAAAGTAAGAAATGTGGCAATTTGTGTGTTCCTCAAGTGGTTATAATAAGAAATATTTCTCCAAGATTAGCACCATGTGCATTTTTTGTCACACTAGCACCAGGCCCATAGACAACCGTTTGGTGTGTAGCGTGTCAATCATGTAAAGTTGACACCTACACAATTAGGCTACATAAAATACGAGGTTATAATAATTATATTGGCAGAATCCAAAGAAGAGGATTAGATTTGAAATATTTAATAATAATATCCTTCAAAACCTACTGTTAAACGACTGGATGGACTTGGATATAATCCACGGGCTCTCAATAGAAAATACTACAAGTCATTTTAATAACACAAATCTGCTAAAAATACTAAACTTACAATAGTGGGATCCAAAGAAGATAATTAAAGCTAATATATTCAGGAATAATATGCTTCAAAACTTATTCACCATGACTGGATGGGATCGGATAATGCCAACATGCCGTCTAGCATAATATAGAACACAAATGGCGACAGAGTGGTGCAGTTTGTAGGATTTGCACCTACTACTCAGCGTGTACAATAGGAATTACTTAAACCAGATAGATAAGATGATTAAAATAAAAAAAATAGATTTATTATAACAGAAAGATAAAATATATGATTGGTTGCAATAGATTTATCTTCTTTGTATCCACTATTTTAAGTTGGATTCCACTATTTTAAGTTTAGTATTTTTAGCAGATTTTTATTATTAAAATGACTTGTAGTATTTTCTATTGAGAGCACATGGATCATATCCGAGTCCATCCAGTCGTTAACAGTAGGTTTTGAAAGATATTATTATTAAATATTTCAAGTCTAATCCTATTCTTTGGATTCTGCCAATATAATTATTATAACTTCGTATTTTTACATAGCCTAATTGTGTAGATGTCAACTTTACATGGCACGCTATAGGTGGATGTTAAGTGAAAGGTGTGTTATACACATGTNACATGTGAGCAGTTTAAGAAGATTTGAAAATTATTCTAAGAATAAGAGTTGTGCCTAAAATGTATTAATTGTTTAAAAAAAATATAAGTTTAAGTGAATAAATGAATCAAATAATTTATTATTAATTATTATTCGTACAACTAAGCTTGCCCCAATTGAACTCATGTAGTGTATGGAAAATATATAAGAAATATGAGGAACTATTGGAATTAGGATACTTTAAACTTTTTAGTAAGTTTGTTAAGTTATTATTTCAAACACTCACTTGTTCTAATTTCCTGCGAATGATCTGTAGCTCTGCTATTTCTTGTTGTTGTTTAGCAATTATATGGCTGGATGAGAGTATATGGTCCTCTAGCTCTTGAAGAGAGTTCAACTGACCCGTTTCTAAAATAAAAATAATTAAAAATGTGAATTGTCTTGCCTTCAAGATAAGGTCAAATTAAACAACACAGTTATATTGCAAGAGAAGTATTAAGAAAAACAGGTATATTTGTGTAGGGTAATAAGATTATTATTAACATTAGCACTGCATCTTACAAGCCCTATGGATTATACACACTTAAGCTAATGTGTAATGGTAGGGTTAGTGTGAAATTAAATGTAGGACCTACAGTTTAACGTGGGATCCAAACCACAGTGGAGGCCTGGCATTCCACACACAATACAAAGGTAATAAGCCACAAAGTTATATGTATATTTCGTTCATGATAGGTTTTTACCTGGATGACAGTTCGAAAATCATATGTTTAGGTTTTGGGATGCCAATACTTGTAAAAGATCACCATTTTGTTATAAATGTAAAGATCTTTAATTACCTGTTATTTATTACATTTAAAATAACATAAACTTAAGTTTTCTCATACTATTTCATTTTTTTAAATAATTTCTTTTTATCCAACTCGAAACAATATTTTAAACGTAATTAAAAGTACTTATTTTTCGTTTTGGAACGTTTCTGATTTTGTGTAATATAGTGCACACATCAATACCTTTTAATACAGGCATCGTATTTACTTGGAAAAGAGAACATTCTTGTCATTTTTGTATATACAATAAATGATTCTATGATTATTTTATCATAGTTTGAGATATTTAACTGAATATAATATTTTCATCAACTGCGTGCCTGCATCATTGTAAAAAAACTTGTTTACCGTTATGTTCAATCATATGGTTTAGATTTGTCAGTTGCCATTTTGAAGCTATGTTCGTTAGAAGTTTTTGTGAAAGGGGTGTTAATATTTTTTAAGGGGAATAAAACTATAAATAAACTGTGTGTCCGACCTCAAATAAATATATAAATAATATTGGCATAAATTGCTGTGGTTAACTATCACATTAATATATCATCATCTGTTTTCATTACAGTCATCCAAGGTGATAGATGTCAGCTGTTGGCGTAGTGATATATTAGGAATTACTTCTAGTAATCTTTTGAGCTGTCATCTAGTTAAACTTAGCTCGTGAATGACTTATATGTAGGAGTACTAAGCAACACAGTTATATTTCACACAGTTATTGTGTTGACATAGTACTAAACAAAAACATTAAATTGCTGTAGAAATACTAAGAAATACATTGATAGTGTTGACAGAGTACTAAGCCACACTGTTATATTGCTGTAGGAGTACTAGGCAAGAGTTATTTTGCTAGATTGAGTACTAAGCAAGAGAGTGATATTGCTGTATGAGTACTAATTTTATAATAAAGGAAAGTGACAAAACTAAAGAAAAAGGAAAAATAAACTACCAAGAGTAAATTTGATGAAGAAAGCCCACCTGGGGAAAGAGGAAAAATGTGGGAAGAATTCAATGCACAAAGGGTTACATCTTCTTCCTTTCTTCTTTAAATTTAAATTCAAAATGAAGTAACCCAATGTTTGTGTTATCTATACTATCTTCTTTCTTCTTTGTGTTTGATAAAGGGAACAATGCCAAAATATTATTCTATTTGTGTTAAAATGTGTGTGACTACTTCTACTATAGAAGACAGAAGAAAGGAAGAATTTGTCACCTTTGTGGATTAAATTCTTCCCACATTTTTCCTCTTTCCCTAGGTGGGCTTTCTTCATAAAATTTACTCTTGGTAGTTTGTTTTTACTTTTTCTTTAGTTTTATCAATTTCCTTTATTGTAAAATTATTTAGCCATTGGACCACCTCATTTTTAAACCTAGATGAGTACTAAGAAATGCATAATAACAAGGCACATATACTATATTTATAAGGGCTGTAGTAGAGCATAGACACTCATTAGGTTACGCCAGCATAGTGATAATATGAATTAAAAATAATATAAATGCTCATAGATAACAATAATAATCTTTTAAAGTTGTGCTTATGGGGACATAAAAAGTATAACACGGGACTTTGTTCACAGACTTGGGTGTTATTGAACAATATATACAGTACATTATAGCAAGATTAGATTGACATTTTCTTGTATGATCATTGTCCTCATTCTCAAAATAATCTGAGTAAAATAATTGTTGCTTTTTTTTTAGTCGGATTACTAAGATAAAGGTCAAATTCGCATGATTACAATAGTACATATTCAACCGTCTCTCTAGATAGAGAAGGTGGTTGCAATACAAAGAATAAACAAGAAGATCACTAGAGATCTTTATTTGGCCCAGATCCAATCAGTAAAACTCAGTACTTCAAATTTAGCAGGATTAACTTTCAGAAAATAAAGTGTGCAACCATTTGAGTTAAAGGAAGTTAGGATTTGCTCAATGAAAAGCATTACAAATGACATAAAATTGATAGAGGTCTGAAGGCCATTTTATTACCAGAGATAATAATCAAAGTTTAATAATATATATATTGTAGGTTGCGCAATATCAATAGTCAAACAATAATTATTGTGAAGCCCATGAATGTGCATAGGTAAAAATAATATCATCATGAGGTTACTGTGTACTAAATGTAATTGCCAGGATTAAAGAACATGCGTACTAATTTAACAGAACCAATTCAAATGCAAGAGTTAATGTTCGTGAACAATACTCAAAAAGAATTGAAAGTGAGTAAACACCCTATAGCCTAACGAACATATTTAAGCCATTTAAAGATACCCAAATAAATATATTTGAAATTACACTTGTTAAAAATTCAGTACACATCATATTCCCTTAACTTATACATATGATCTATTAAATTTCTGCTCATAACTACTCCCCTGGCTACAATGTATACAAATAAAGTCATTATTCCCATCTAACACCCGAGAAGCGGAGGTAGCCTACAGAATAAAAAGCATATTAACATCCTAACTTATTATCTTACTCCACTATAAACTTTGAACATACCAAAATCCTTTACTTAATTTCCCACTCGACTAGAAATACCAAACAATATTACATTCATCAAGACACACTAAAACTGTAAGCCATACAAACTATTGTGGCACATAGTGTGCAAAGGTTGATTTACTTAATATAATTTGTAAATAATATAACCTAGCCAACACTAAGAGGCATAATGCCATCACATGCCCAAAAACTAAACAAATCTAAATATATGAGTAATACATGTAGTATAATGCCAATAAATAAATATGCTGAAGCAATTTCCAAAATAATGAGTCCCTACATAATTTGGTAAGAGTTAGAGTCATTGCTCAGTATTCCTATATAAAAAAAAATCTATCCAACATAATGTACACTTACATGTTGTAAGCTCCTATATCCTAATAGCATCAAAGCTTATATTCAAATTTTCCCAGTGGGGAAAATATGGTAGGAAGTATATCAAGTTCAAGGATGTCATCTTCAGCAAGTAATGGCGTTAGTCTCTCCTCGACGCCTGTGCACAACATCAAATGAGCAACAGTTCAGGGGGTAGGGTAACACACATGATCACAGAGAGCGCCTGCGCATTGCTTGCCCCTCGAGGAAAGTGGGTCGGATTATGTAGCACTCTGTGACTTCATTCTTGTCTAGTGTGGATGGTGGACAGTCCTGTGTGTCGATGTGTACGTAGCATCAAAACACAGCACTGGTCTCACGGTAAAACGGGGTACGTGTGTGTACTTTTGTAGGTGGTGAATATAAATGATCAAATGTATTCAGCTGATGATAAAATGGATTATTAATGACAAGTTCAAGGTTTGAAACTTCACCTAGTGTAATGAAAGGATTTTTCTAAATATTTTTAACTATGATTCATCCATTTCCTCTTCTTGCTAGTCAAGTAGATTTCCTATGACTAAGTTCATAGTCCTTGACACAATGATTTGGCCTTTAAATTACTAGTTTTGAAATGTATGAGTTAAAAAAATACTGTGGTTGACTGTACTAACACTAAATATTGCAACCCATATTACTAAAATACTGTATAATCCTTTAACAAGTATCCTAAAACAGCACTCAAAAATTGTGAATTCCCAAACGGGTAGTAAGATGCATGCAATGCTAAATTAAAAAAGCCTAAGCAATCCTGGTGTTATGATTGTAAAACATATCTGTTGTGCAACTTTATTTGTAAATTTGATTTTTTGTCTAGTTATTAGTACTTACAAAAAAATAGAAGGTAATATACATGTTTAAACCTTAAAACCTCAATTTTTGTTGCTAAATCTCATGCTGAGACTACCCACCCTCTTTTTTTTTTTACTGTTGATCAGTGGTAACTCTACTTAGCCCACTACCCTGGAGTTGCTTAACTCCTTTTACACTACTTTAATTGGTACTGTGAATGTCCAGGAAGCAATGTTTAAAAGTGGAGAATCTTTATTCTTCTTTACTTACTTCAAATACATATATTTCATTAGCAGTAGGAATTATTTCTGTGCTGCATAAACATAAGGCAGACACCTTTAAAACTTAATTACATAAAAACATTTCAGTTTTTTTTTCCAAACTATTCCCAGCAGTTTCCCCTATTATTCCAAAGAACATGAGTGTTGGAAGTTTCAGCACATAGTGTTAACATAATTGAAATGGTAGTGTTGTCACAATCACAATCTGAATTTTCTATATTACCATTATCTTGCTCACAACCAAAATCCCTTTCATTTAAACTTTAGCACTAATAGTTCACTATTTATTCTTATCTATAACTGCCCTTTTTTGAGAGTGAATTACAGACTGGCCTATTTAAAGAGCTGTTGATGGGAAGTGACATTTTTTATATTTTAAGGGAAGGGGGAAACTAAAAAATGTACATGAAATGTGTGTTTTAAAATATATTTACAAGTGTTCTGTCATTTAACAAGTCTTCTACTTAATCCAAATTGAGTTCTCCAGCATGTCCTATAAACAGCTTCCTTTTTTAGGTTATTAAAATTAAATATTTATTTGTGTGACATCATAAATCAGCTGTTGTGATATTGCAGGTCCCCTTCTCCCTTACACTTTGCCTTCTGTGACAGAGCTCAGTAAGCCATTACTGCCTAGTTGTCTTTTCTTTATAAAGTCTGTTCACCGTAGGAATTGTTTTCTGAAAGGCCTTTTTCCCTACCAGAAATCTATTATATATTAGGATATTGGTAGGAAAAAAGACCTTTCAGAGAGTAATTCCTACCGTGAATGGAGTATAGAATCACCTGCAGAATGATTTTCTTCTCATTTATTCTTCTTAGAACTTCTTCATTAGTCACCCTATCTGTCCACTTTATTCTTTATATTTTTCTTCAGTACCACACCTAAAAACTTTCCAAATATTTCTCCTCACTTTTCCTTAGGATTTGTGTTTTAGCTCTATACAAAGCAATGCTCTATTAGTAGCATTTCAAGAGTTTCTTCCTCAACTCCAGGTCAGAAGCATCCTCTTCTTGTTGAAAATAGCCTTGGCCATTGCTATTTTTTTACTTTATCTCTCATGTAAATTTCTCATTTGTCACAATTAAACTTCCCAAATACTGTATTTTATAATATGTTCTTCAGGAGGCATGTCAAAATTGCAGCTCGCTCCTACCTATGATTTGGTGCAGCCCCATTGATTTGATTTTAAACGTTGTAGAAATAAATACACAATTTAAGATTATGACATTGGTCTTTTTTTTGGAAAATCTAGGGAGTGAAGTGGGTTGGTGTGCTCAATTTTACTTTTTACTCACTAAAAATCAAATCCCAGTCTGACACCTTAGCTTAGGATCCCAGGTTTGATTACCAGCATGGCCGAAAAATTTATCCTTGGTGAAATGTGGGTTTACCCTTTCACAGTGATGAATTAACGGCCGGGGACTGGATGATGTGCTTGTACTAGTATTTTGAGTTGAATGAAGTTTAGTTTAGTTATGAAGCTATGAGAGGCCTATCAAGCCGGTAGTGGAAAAGGTATGGCGTGGATACAAAATTGATCCAAGCCACGGGCTGGAAACAGAAATGAATGTGATGTAAAGTAAAGATTAAATCCAAAAAGTTGTTAAATTGGCACACCAAATATGTGCAAATGAATTTGTAAACAGTTGTGTTCTCTTAAGAAAAGAACCAAACATCCAAGAGATTACGTCTTATGGACATGGACTTGCAATCAATTATAAAGCTACTTCAATAAAAGATTTAAATTCTAACACTCATAGGCCTACATACTCTTAATGCAATTTTTTTTTTAATTCTTGGAAAAAATAGTAAACACATCTTAAAATTTTATTTTGCCTCAAGTTTTTGTTGTTGTAACCGTAAGTACTTTTAATTATTATTTTTTATTTATAGGTGGTGACATTATTACATTTTTGGAAATGTGGCCTTATTATTTTCAATATTCAATGTGACCCTTTTGATCAAACGAGTTTGACACGCCTGTTCTACATTCTCTAGCTGATGATTTCCTAGCACAATGGTCAGTAATTCTTCTATATGGAATATCCTAATTATTTTTAACATTTCTTTAGTCATTTGTATGCTATAATCTCTTCTGGTTACAACTAGGTTGTTCAGCAAAGCTGCTCTTCTTTTCTTCGCTAGTACTACCAAATAATGTATGTAATTCATTGAATTTTTCACACATCCTATTTTGAAATCCCCAATCTTTCCAAAATTTCCATCACAAGCCATTATCCATGCAGGGTTAAATTAATTGGTGACAAGCAACAGTCCTGCCTTACAGCTCTCCATATCTCCCCACTAATGGTGTCCCCGATACACAATTTCTTTTAATAGTTACTTTATGTAGATGTTTCTTATAAATCTCTCTTAACAATTCTTATTAACCTGAGACTTTTATCTGCTTACTCCAGTTTAACAGGTATAATGCCTTTTTCATATGAAAAATGAACACATTCTTCTTTCTTAATGCCTAGGACTATTTCCAAAATGTGTTTAAAATAACTAAATACAATCAGCACCCTACTTGTACCGCCATCTGCACACAACATGATAACTTTGTCAATGATTTAGCTCTAACACAAGCAACGTTTTCCTATGTGCTGTGTAGCTCTTTGGCAGTTTACTGCCATCGTGCATGACATGTTGTTAGGCCAAAAGGGTTTAACAAAGAATTAAATAGTGTTTGTTAACTTCTACACAATTTTCAAGCAAACCGTTGGGAAGCTAAGATTGTTATCTTTTAAGAATAGCCCACACTAACCAACTTCTTATTTTCACTGAAGTTAATAAGAGTTCACAAATCAGTGACTACATTGCCCTGAGAATCTGTTACTAATGCTTTGTTCCTTTTGAACAAGACATCGAAACCTTTACCTTTATTGGTCACTTTAGATACTGATAGTAGATTTATGGTCAGACTTGGTACAAACAATGTTTTAGGTAAATTAATTTTGTTTGAATCTTGCATTTCGATTTTAAACATGCCAGTCCCAGTAATAAAAGCTCTATGATTCTCTGAGTCCAGTTTAAGAGTCCCATGCTGGAGCATAATTTAATACTTTCATTTATACTACAATAACTTACAACTGTTTTAGAATCAGTTATTTCATTTACTTTGAGCACATATTTGGGCCCATAACCCAGAGAAATTCAAATAATAATGATATTGCAAAAACTTATTTATTATTGTCTTGACACATTTTAAGCATAGCAGCAGTCAATATTTTGGTCACCTACGACATAAAACAATGATGACTGGATCTAAGATCTCCTTAAACTGAGTTGAATGCAAGATCTAGGATTAACATAACAGAATAGGTTCACACGAGTCTTTGCTGAGTGATTAATTGTTCTGTCTTATTTCAACAAATTCCCATTTTTCCATGCAGTCTATATTGAAGAGAAGAGTACTATATTCCGTTCACGATAGGTTTTTACCTGGATGACAGTTCGAAAATCATATGTTTAGGTTTTGGGTTGCCAACACTTGTTAAAGATCACAGTTTCGTTATAAATGTAAAGATCTTTAATTACCTGTTATATATTACATTTAAAATAATGTAAACTTAAGTTTTCTCATACTATTTCATTTTTTTAAATGATTTATTTTTATCCAACTCGAAACAATATTTAAAACATAATTAAAAGTACTTATTTTTCGTTTTAGAACATTATTATTATTATTATTATTTAACACCACATCTTACTACCCGTTCGGGTTATACGCTTTAAGTACTAATTATGCTAATGGATTAGGAATTGGGAAGGATGAATTAGAGGAAGTGAACCCACATTTGCGTGGAGGGAGAGTGGAAAACCATTTAGGAAAAACCACCCCCAGTTCACCCGACCAAGATTAGAACCTCGATCTCCCCGTCCTCAGCAGTCAAGCTCAACACGACTAGCGCGTTAGCCAACTACATCACAAAGGCGGGTTTGGAACGTTATTGATTATGTTTAATATAGTGCACACATCAATACAATTTAATAGAGGCATCATATTTACTTGAAAAAGAGAACATTCTTGTAATTTTTTTTACATACAATAAATGATTTTATGATTATTTTATTGTATTTTGAAATATTTAACTGAATAAAATATTGTCATCAACTGCGTGTCTGCATCATTGTAAAAAACTTGTTTACTGTTATGTTCAATCATATGGTTTAGATTCGTCAGTCGCCATTTTGAAACTATATACGTTAGAAGTTTTTGTGAAAGTGGTCCAAAAATTCGCTGACTTTTCCAGGTTTTCCCTGTTCTCCCAGTCTGTAGCCACCATGAGCGTGCTTAATTCTTCAGTTTACTTTTTCAACCATCCAAAGACCTAGTATTTTAACCTGTCAGTTAAATGACCTAAATTAAATATTCCAATATTTTTTTTTATAAAATTTTGCAAACTCCCTATGTTTTCCTACTTTTTTTTTCCATACACAAAAATTTCCTTTTTTTTCCTCGGTCTGGCAACCCTGATATATACTATTGCTGTGTGTTTATATTTGATTTATTTGACAAATTTACAAACTAACTCATAAAAATGGATCATCGGTGAATTCACATTCTAATTCAATTTCCCGCACTTTGAGGTAAAACGCCATCACTAAGATCTGTAGATAAAATAGGGGATAAATGGAAGATTGTTAGCATTAATAAACATAAGCATATTTACCTTGTAAAATCAGTAACACCCCTATTAAAAAAGAATGAAAGTCTCTAAAGAGTTACAACTAACACATACCACCTACTTCAAGAGAGATGTTAGTTCCTCTCAGACCAAGCAAATAGCACAGTACCATCTACTTCACAGATATGTTTAAAGCCCCATATGTTTGAACTTGTTTCATTTCAGTAGAACTGTTCATTAATATAAAATGTGCACACTATATTCATTTGAAGACATTCACTTTTAATATTACTATTTGGGTCAAATATTTACTCAACATAATTATATTTTGTCAAATAGTATATGAGAAATGTTTGCTACGAGAGCCTTTTTAGTCAATTTTGAAATCAGACCTGCTAGTGAAATGCACACCAACTCTACTTGAAATACAACTTCAGTGTAATTTGCATTCATGCAGTGTTTTGATTCAGTTATACAGTTTTTCAATGTGATAGTTATTTTTTATCTATGTGCTTTGTAGTAACCAGTTGTGTTACACTGTTTTGCAATAAATAGTGGTTGTAGTTGTATAATAAGTATTACAAACATGTTCTCAATTAAGTATGCCTATAAGAAGTGGCCCCCTGCTTTTCGTAATAGCTCTAACAGATAAACACATGCGACTACAAATCTCTCACCTGTGTCATTTTGCTTCCCCTTGACATTGGCTAACATGGTTCCTAGTGACTGCTCCATTTGCTGTAGCCGGGTCAAGGTTTGCATCTGGCATTCCTCCTTCTGGGACATCTCCTTTCTCTGTTTATGGCATTCAGCCTTTAAGATGACAAGGTCCTCAAGATGTTCCTGCAGTCTATCCTCCTACAACAGTCATATCTTTTTGTTTGGTATAATGAGTCTATTAGTGTCTGGGACACCTGTAGATGTGTACTAGCCACCTCCTCTCCCTGTCACTTTGCCTTCAACATGTCTAAATCCATGAGATGTTCCTGCGGTCTATTTATTCTTTTTCAACAATCATCCTCCTTTCTTTGTTTGATACATCTAGTTTAGCTTTGTCTGGGACACTAAGTAATAATACTTAGCACCGCAACTGACTACCCGTTTGTGTTATATGCTTAAGTACTCATTATGCTAATGAGTTAGGAAGTGGAAAGGTTGACTATAAAGGAAGTGAACCCACATTTGCGTGGATGGAGAGTGGAAAATCATTTAGAAAAAACCTCCAGGTTACCTGAACGAGATTCAAATATCAATCTCCCTGCCCTCTACAGTCTAGCTTAATTCGCAACTAGCGCATTAGCTAACTATTCCACTGAGGTGGCTCTGGGACACTGAGAGTTTCAACAATAGTGGTAGAGCCTCGATGATGAAGTCCTATCATTCATTGGTCATTATGGCAGCTTCCCCTTTAAGTCTTTTGATGTGAAAGAATCATAAGGCATTCCTTAATAGGTATGTAGATAAGTTAAGTACCTTCATCGAGCTATTTTTGTTCGTTAAAATATAATGCTTTTGAAAAATAAGTTAATAATACAAACAAAAAGTGTAATATATAAAATTTGTTATGCTTTAAATTAATTTCTATAATATGGTTTGTAAACAGTTATTGAATTAGCTTTTCAATTTTATTAGAATTTTAAAAAATTATGAAAAGGAGAATTTTCTTCTTGGCCTTGGAACAAAATACAAGAGAAATGTGAGCACGCTTTCTTCAATAACCAAAATAGCTCAGTGGTTGTGAATAAAAATGATAGGAATGAATGCTAATAGATTTAAAAAAAAGTATTATTTATGAATATTTTGCCGTTCCTTTTATGTTTGTATATAATTCTTATACTCAACATATTAAAAAAGAAATAAAAGTTATTTTATTTTTAGCACCATGTCTTACAACCTACTCATATTATTAGCATACATACTAATTATGCTTTTCCCGCATTTGCGTGGAGGGAGAGTAGAAAACCCCCCTCAGTTCACCCAACCGAGATTCTAATTCAGATCTCCCTGTCAATGGCAGTCTAGTCTAACATGAGTGTGTCATCTTAGACCATGTAGCCACCAAAGCAGGTAAGGTTCTATTATTCCAGTGAATGGCCACTATGGTGAACTTGTGACACTTTTTGCCAGAAAATCTAAGGCTAATTTGGAAAAACAAATCTGTGTAGAGTGTTATTAGTGAAAACAATATTTGCTGAAAACACTACTAATTTTAGTGGACACTTGAAAAAGTGTGTGTGTGTGTGTGTGCGCGTGTGTACATACACAGACTAAGTGTGTAAATGAAGTAATTATTTCTAGTTCCTTATAGCTCATATTACTGTAAAATATATCATAGAGTTTATTTTTTGTGCTCCATGACTTACTACACATTCGAATTATCCACGTATCTACATTAAGAGGGGAGTGGCAAAGTAGAACTTAGTGTAAATTGGTGTGAAGGGAATGTGAAAAACTAATGAGGAAAAAAACAGTACACCTGGTCAGGATTCATACTTTGACCACCTCAAAATTTAAAATCTAGTCAATTAAGAAAGTAATAGCTTAGAAAAGCAACCACCAAGATTGGCACCATTTCAAACTAACTACTCACTTTAGATTGGCATCTTAAGCTACAATTCCTAAGGGTGTCATTAACAAAGAACTGCTACCTAAAAATTTCCTAGTCTAAAGATTTACTAGGAACTACATAGCGGCGTTGACAAAGAGATTAAAAAAAAAAAAATGTGGCATTGACAGGCGACAATGGCAAAGAACCACTACCTAAAAATATCCCAGTTTAAATATGCCCTGCCACACCGGTTGTACTGAAAGTGTTTTTTTATCAATTTGTTTTTTAACTTTCCCTTCACGTGGACACTGATTCTTAGTACAAAACAAGATGTATCTAGCTCTTGGGTTGTATCTACCACTGTAGAATCTACTGTTATTTCTGGTTTGGGCAGGATACATCTACCTAGACTTAGCTTCTAATTATTTACTTCAACATTAGTTGGAGACAAGTCTAAGCCCTAGATTCTACCAAGTAGACTATCTTTTATTCACTTCACATAATATAACACATCTAGAGATTTAACTGTAAGCATTTATATGAAAATAATCTATAAACTGATTTTTTGCAGGAAGTTTACTCTGAAAGGTATTTTTCCTTACAAGAAATCTACTAGTTATATAATTTGATTTTGGTAGGAAAAAAGACCTTTAAGAACGGACTTCCTATCAAAATCAGTGTATATATTTTTAATGTGCTTTTCTTTCAAGTTATGCATATTTTCAAACATTGATTTAGCCAATGATAGAGTGCTAAGTTCACCAAATTGCATCAAATCCTAAAATGTTCTTGACTAAACAAAAGGTATGGAACCAGTCTAACAATAAGGCAACATACCGTCTGAACTTGTTGGTCTAGCAGTTGATTGGTCCTAAATGAAGTTCTATCCAAAAGCATGGTGCCAGTTAGGGCCCGCTCAACATCATCGCCAGTCAGGACAGTCTGGATGCTGGTCTCATGGTAGATGCGGGTCCTGTGATGGCGTGGATAAGGTGGGAGGCTCTTGGGAGGCTCCTTAACCTGATGCTGCTTTCTTAGGCTTGCTGCTCTGTTCAAGCTTGGGTCATGGCCGGTGGACTGACTCCTGAGGTGAACTTCCGTCACTGAGGTTTCAGGAGACTGGTACCTTCTACGGCGAGGCAGTGTTGCATACTTTTCTAAAGCACTTGCTTTACTCTCCATTATCGTATCATCGCCCATTCCAATTGTGCTGGTGGACACTGTCTTCTTGTTGGTGTTTTCCACTATACTCCCCTCTCGTGACTTACTACTACTCGGCTGTGGCCTATGGATAGAGGAAGGCCAACGACCATCATTGTTTGGCATGTTGCTACTTACTTTAGCTTTTACAGCTCGAAATAGACCTCTTCCTCTGGACTGTGAAACCACATTCTTTTCAGACACATTGACAGTAAGGTTACCAGACGTTCTGGAATGTCCTTTACTCATGCCAGTTGAGCTCGATGAATTTGATCTTGACGCTCTACTGCTCAATCCCTGTTGTAGAAGTTTACTGGCTACCCCCTTTATTGAGGTAGATATTGCTACCTTTTCTTTCCTACAGCTTGATATTGCTGTTGGTTTATTGGTAGAACCTAAGGTAGTAGTTTTGTCAGTAAAACTTGGCTGACTGCTAGACGTAATGACTCGAGTTCTTGCAGATGAGGCTGCACTTGGTGTAGAGGTAGTTTTCAGTCTGTTTGTAGTACTCTTCTTTAGAACACTCGTCAAGTCTGTTTTTCTCTTCATGAAAATACTGGAGTTCCCGATCTTCATACCTTGACCTGTATCTTTACTTGTAATAGAGGAGCTTTCGCTACCAGCCTCACTTGTCCCATCTCCACTAGGTGGCAGCACCATTGTGGTACCTGTTACTAGGTCGTCTGCATCTTGGTAGGAGGAAGAGTAGTAACTAATGAGACTTGAGTCACAAGACATGGTTGAGGAGATATTAGAGTCCTCTAGCCTACTGGAGATCATCTGCAAGCACGGCAATGACTCATGAGCTCCATTCACCTCCACGCCACTGTCACTGCCCTCCTTATTGTTATCCCTACAAGATTTCATCCCCACATTAGCAATTGTGCCAAGAGTCAAACAACTATCTGGAGATATTGTTTTGTTTGACTTATTTTTCTGCCTGGAGAGAGAGTTTTCTAAAGATGTCACATCTCCATTACTGTTCACAATCTCTCCATCATTATTGATATTAATCTCTTTCAATGGCACATTTTCAATAGCCTTGTTAGCTAAATATCTAGCTGAACATAACATGTTAGGTGCATTGTTTTCACTAAGAGAAGCACACTGATCCGAAACTGCCACACACCCCTTACCTATGAAGACCTCTTCCATGGCTAAAGAATTAAACTGGCCAAGAGTCCCTGACACATCTTTTTTCTCAATTCTGAAGTTACTAGTCATATCTTTAACCAATGGAAGGGCACTGCTCTGATCTTCTGAAGTGCTTTGTTGCCCATCACAGAGTGTGAATGGAGATGTACTTGGCAAAGAACTGTTTTCTGAGCAATCCATGGTAACACAAAGGTTACTTGAAAAAAATACATCTGTAACAAAAGAGGAAATGGTATCAAAATGACATGTTTACTAAAAATATATAAACTGATGTTATCATAGGCAAGTGAAGGATGGAAAGATTTTGTGACAATGTTGAGTCTGAGCAGATTTGAGATTCTTAAAATTGGGTACAATAACTTTAGTACACATTCATGTGTGTATGTTTGCAAATGGGTGTGTATACGCATGTGCAGAACAATAATATTGTACATGTGTATTACATAATTGCATACATGCATACATCAAACACACTAACTTCAATAAATGTTTAGGAAAGTAATAGAAGGCAAAGGTGACAAGCAAAATTATTTCTAATAGGAGGGTTATTTGGAAAGTAAGAACCAATTGGTTATTTACCATCATCATCATCATCATCATCATCATCATCATCATCATCATCATCATCATCATCATCATCATCATCATCATCATCATCATCATCATGATCATCAGCTCTCAACCAGTGACGTCTGTTTGGATCATAAGCCTCTCCAACGTATATTTTCTCCCCAACACCTTTCCTCAATGACCCAGTCTTATCTCTGCTCCACACTTCTCTGCACTTCCTTTAGCCAGCTGTCCTTCGGTTTCCTGTACCCAAATTTCAATATCCAGCAGATTCTTTGGTATCTTCTTCTCCTCCTCCATTCCCCTCTCATGATCGGACCATCATAATCATACCTTCTTTACCCTGTCCTGCATTGGCTCCTCCTTAACTACTTCTCTCACCCTTTCACTTCTAGTTCTATCCATTCTTGTCACTCCTGTAATGCAGCTAAATTTTTTTATTTCGAAGGCTTGAATTCTGCTTCTATCTTACTCCCTCATTACTCAGATGTCTGCTAAGTATGTCAATAATGATACATTGTACGTCCTTTAGATCACTCCTTTACACTTCGTCAACACATTCTTGCTCTAAAGTTTACTTCTCACACCACCAGAAAAAAGCTTATGTTTGCTCCCTCTCTCATTGATTACTCTTTTGTTTCTTCCACTTAACTCATATCACACTTCTCAGGTATTTAAAACTTTCTTTTGTCTTCAGCTGCTCCCCTCCTGTCACATCAGTCATGCACCTGTCTGTCTTCCTTGCCGCAATCAGTATCTCACTCTTCCTTACATTAAATTTCATTCCATACTGCTCCATCACTTCATCCCACTCATCCAAATGCTCCTGAACCTCTTCCTCCTCATTGGCCCATGCCATCAGGTTATCCGCAAAAACATCGATTTCTTTCTTCCCTTCCCAATTCTCTCCATCCCTTCATTATTTTGTCCATCATTACAATGAACAAGTGGTGAGAGTGCATTTCCTTCCTTCAGGTCATTACCCAACTCAAAGCACTTTGTCTTCTCCTTTTCCACTTTCACACAGCTAACACTCACTTTGTACATATTTCTCATGCTCTTTACTGTATCATCTCTCACTTCCTTCTTCAGTAGTTCCCATACTCTACATTTGAACATACTGTCATAGGCTTTATCAACATCCAGAGAGACCATCGGTAGGACCTTCCCATATTCATAGTCTCTCTCTTTCAGCTGTCTTACTGCAAATATGAATCTGCTGTAGGCCTTCCTGGTCTGAAGCCATAATGTTACTTCCTCAATTCTCCTTCCACTGTTCACCTTATTCTTTTCTCCACTATCTTTTCATACACCTTTACACAGTGACTCATCAAGATTATTAAAAACCAAAAGGAAAATAATTTTTTTTAAATGTATTACCAGTACTGCCAAAATTAATCTATGAACATATGCTATTTTCCCACATAGTCACCGCAGGAATTCAGACATTGGTTGTAATGTGGCATTAGCTTCCATATATACATGCCATCGACGCTTGCCGCCTGTGAGTTAGTTCAATCGGTCCTAAACCACCTTCTTGAACTAGTAGTCATCTTTGAAGCGTGGGCAAAGGAATTTCTTCAAAAGAAAGAACAAATGGTATAGTTACTTGGCACCAGGTCTGGGCTGTAGAGCAAATGAATATTTCCCAACCAAACTTGTCAAAAATACTGATGGTGCGAGCTGTGGTGTGTGGTCGGGCATTGTTATGCAGGGGGACAACGCCAGATGACCAAAAAACGTGTATTTTATTCTGAATGGCCTATCTAATTTTTTTCAATGTGTGGCTGTACACTTGTGTTTAGGGGTGTTCTAGGTTCCATAAACTCAAGAAGCAGCAATCCCTTCCAATTCCAGAACACAGTTGCCATCACCTTTTTGTTTGAAAACGTATGATTGAATTTCTTAGGCTTTGATCAACCTATGAGCACAAATTGCATGTACTGCTGCTTTGTTTCAACATTAGAGTGTAAATCCAGGTTTTGTCTCCATTCACAATGTGGTCAAGGAACTTGTTACCATCAAACGCATAGCAATCAAGGAGTGTCAGGGCATTCAGGTGAATTTTTGTCAACATCTTTGGAACCCATCAAGCACACACTTTACAGTACTGGTACTGAAGCTTTTCTGTAACAATCTCGTACAGAACAGTATTTAAAATCTAGGGAAAATATCATTGAAGTTCAGAAACCGTGAAGCATCTTGCTATTATGAATCTTCTTGTCCACACTTTCAAACAAGTCTGGAAACACAACATAAGGCTAGCCATTCTAATCCTCATCGTGAACATGTGTTTGGACATATTTAAATTAACAACACTAAATTACCTTACCAATACCCATCACAGTATGGTAATAAACTTAACAAAGCTGGTGGCGAGTTTCCACTGGATTTATTTTTATTGCATGAAGAAATGTTATGTTATGAACTTCATATGCAATGGATTATTGATTTTAGTGTTCATTTTAAAGAGCTCGTACACAACCATTAACAATCACAGAGCTCTGAAAACTAAGGTGTCATTTTGTCATCACTCTATTCCTTGAACATGGACAGATATGGCCGTGCCCATAACATGGTTCCCATGATCAATTGGCCCTTACTTTATGAATACCATTCATATCGTTTATGTTAACATTTTGATCACCTCAATCAGATTTTGGTCTTTTTTGAGCTATCCACAAATGCAATATTATCTTGTAATGCTTTTATCAATGCTACAAGTAGATAACTGATCACTACAGCAGTGAGTTTTAACTAAGAGTGGTGAAATGTAGATCTTCAAAATAATATAATTTATCAATGCTAAAGGATGATTTACTCAAGAATGAACACTCATAATGTGGAATATAAGATGAGTGTAAAATACAAACAAAAAGGTTCTTTACTTCATGATAACAGTTGACTTGGAAAAACATGTCACCTTGCTATCTGTCTAGACATTAATTGGAAAGCATGTCTCGTCAGACAGCATAAACAAGTCGGTGGAAGAAAGATGGTGTACTCAATTGAAGAGCATGTGTTCATTGTGGATCAGTACTGGGTGAACAGCCCCTTCAAACAATGTCAGAGGGAGTTTCTGAATAAATTTGGTGGGTGTACACCAGCCACCAGAGCCACTATTTTGAACTTGGCGAAGAAGCTGGAGAGAACGGTGAGCTTGGTGGATTTGAATTCGGGCGGGTGGCCCAAGATGACAGAGGACACAACACAAGATGAGAAGCAGCAGTTATTGACATCCTCACTAAAATCTCTTCAGAGGCTATCCCAAGAGACAGGACAATGGTATTCGACCCGTCAAAAAGCAGCCAAACAGGCAGAGGTTAAGCTGTACCGTATCACAGCTGCTAAAAATCCCACACTTTTGGACATAGCAAGGTACACTGATGAAGCATGGTTCCATTTATCTTGCTACGTAAATTTGCAAAATACACAGGTGTGGGCCTGTGATAATCTCCACATCCTCGATAAAGAGCCCTTCCATCCAGCAAAAAATGGTGTTTGGTGTGCGGTGTCTCATCATTGTATCATCGGGCCAATTTTTTTAAAAAAAAGACACAGTGAATACCGACCGGTACTTGGAAACCCGTAGTGAGTTTATGAGCCAATAGGATGTTTAAGAACTTGCAGATGGTTACTTCCAACAGGATGCTGTAACTTACTACACCTCCAATAAGAGCATGGCAGAACTTCACAGATGTTTCAAGGACAGGATTATCTCCAAAGACTTGTGGCCACCTAAGTCTCATGAACTAACAACCCCAGATTTATTTCTTTGGGGACGTTTAAAAGGAACAATTTATGCCAACAGGCCAAGGTCAATTGAGGAACTGAAAGACAACATCAGACGTGAAATTGCTGCCATCGATGTCGCTATGTTACATCACATGTTATCCAATTTAGAGTGTTGGGCTAATATGTGTCTGGATGCTTGCGATGGAAACTTCCAGCATCTTCTATGAAACAATCCTACTTGCATGGGCCAACGTATGTTTCAAATTAGTCGAATGTGAATCATGAAAAATAGGTGTCCAGTCTCGAGTAAATCATCCTGTAGTTAGATAACTTGAGCTACTTTTATTTGTAGAAAACTAATATCATATCTAATTGTGGCCTAAGAGGTATTTATTTTTGTCATTTGCAGCATTATATATATATATATATATATATAGAGAGAGAGAGAGAGTGTGTGTGTTATAATATATATATATATATATATATATATATACATATAAACCCTGATTCATCATTTTAGTAGAGGATCGGAAAAAAAACTATGGATATGAGAAAACGATAAATGCGGGAACCTATATAAAATTAATTAAAATGATCAGATTTGCCTATAACTCAAAAAATGTACACAAATAATTTTATCGTTTCCACTGTCAAGTCCACATAAATTAAGTCTTTTTAAAAAAGTAATGTATCTTCATTTGTTTAGCACATCCTTTCCTTTTCAAATTGAACCATAAACTTTAATTATTAACAATGTTTTTTGGTCTCTTTCGGTGATGTCGTGACCATACACTAACACTCTCATGATCTCAAATGCATGAAGTACTTCCATAAAACTTCATCCACACACAACACACCACATGTTGTGAGCTCCTGGTCCACAGACACATACACATCAAAGTTTATGCCAGTGGTGCTTTTACTCAGTCAAACACAAACTTCATCTTGCATGCCATCACCATCACCTTTTCTGTCAATCTCTGTCACGTCTGACCCTTAATTTGTCTTCACGTATCCACCCTTTACAAAACAGTTCTGTATTGTAAACTGGATCACTTGCTGCCATAACAAAACAAAGAAGTGAATGGCCTGCAGGATGTCTATCTTGAGTTGAGCCCCTTCCTTTTCTTGCATCATCAGACACACAGTTCTATGCACTAGCTGTTTCTTGTACACATGCTTGAAAAATTAATCACACCCAAATTAAGAGGCTGTGTGACACAGGTGCAGATAAGAGGGTAAAAACCACCTTTACATTCCTCAAAAAAGGATGTGTCTGGAGAATGAGGGGCACATTAGTCAACAAAGAGAAGTATTTTCCTTCCTTGTGCTCTGAATGATGCATCAAGAGCATGCAGAACGTCTCTGAAAATTCCTGATTTCATTCAAACTTTCGAGTTGGCACAGTAGGTCAAAGGTAGCTTTTTTAATTTAAATGTTTAAAACATAATTGTTTCTCAAACTTTCCTATAACAATGGGCACTTGTTTGTCTGAGCCATCACTGTTTGTGAGCAATAGTACTATCAGTCAGTCAGTCACTCCTTCAAACTTTTTACCCCAAGGCAGGTCTCTCCTTTCAATGCTAACATTCGATCTGCCAAACAAATGAAAAATAGACATGTTTCATCTGCAATATAGATGTCTCGAGCCTCATACCCCTCCAAAAGCTTCAAAAGCCTAACAAATCAGAATTCTGTGGTGTTGGTGTCTATAGCAGCACTTTCCCTAGCCAAATTTTTAAATACCAGGCACTTGAAGTGTGAGATACAACTGTTTGAAGCTAAAAGGTTCCCAATCTCCATCGTTGCAGCTATTTTGAGGGATTTCTCATGCAGAATGCTCCCATTCACAGGAATGTCTGATGCTCTGGCTTGCCATTCCCAGGTAAAGAGAACCTTTTCCAGCTCACTGTAGGTCGACACCTTACGTGTCTTCCTCTTCTTTGTTGATGTGCCACACTTTATCAGCTTGCTCTCTGATAACCTCTTCCTTTGAAATAATCATGTTTAAAGTAGATGGTGGAAGGCCGAGTCACTTGCCTGTGCTCAAATAAATCCTCTTCTTTGATGGGTTTCCCTCCACCTCTTCTATGATGCACAGTCATTGTTCTAAAGTCCAAACTTGTTTCACAGGAAGCACCATGTGAGAAAATGTCATCGTCGCTGTTATTATTTTTATTATTATTTGCGCCGCATCTTACTACCCGTTCGGGTTATACGCACTTATGCTAATGTGTAATGATAAGGTGATTGTGAGATGAAATGGAGGACCTACAGTTTAACATGGAATCCACACCATGGTTGAGGTCTAGCATTCTACACATTCACAAGTTGTGATTAATAAACGTCTTGTCAGAGGTGAAGGAAGTGTTTGGCAATCACATAAATCTGTGCCGGGACCGAGGATTGAACCCCGGACCCTCAGCACAGAAGTCCAACATCTTACCCCTAGAACGCCAGTTCACCTAATGTTTTTATTAAAAGATAACGATGACTAGTAATAATAATAAAACACTGTTGAGGATTGAACACACGTGATGAAATGCGGACTCAACTATACGAAAGCGTGAAGTGAAATGAGTCACACTAACATACAGCCAGGCTTTCCCAATTGGATGAGCCTCTACCCCCCAACTCCTTCAGACCATTGTTTAGTTGATAAGACGTATGACTGTTACTTGCTCCACCACAATCCAAAAACATTAATCTCTGTTACTATTACCGATCTTTCTTAAACACGGTGAATCATGGATTAACATTCTTAGGAACTAAAAACTCTTAACCGATAGATGCAGGAAAAAGAATGACCAAGGAATGAGTGATGTGGGTTTTATTTATATTATTTAAATAGGATTTGTTCTGGGACCATAAAAATTGAGTGATGGATCTGAGAAAAAATAAATCCAGGAACAATAGAGCGAGGTTTCACTGTGTGTGTGTGTTTATTTATTATCACCGCATTTTACTACCTGTTCAGGTTATATGTATTTACTATATTATTAGTGCTAATTTATGTTCTATCAAAGTGACAGCTGTATACAACATGACATATGAATATATGAAAGTAGCTCTAAGTTAGTCGCTTTTCTAGCTGTCGGATGAGGATCTTCCTATAAAAATGGAACTGTTGGTAGCTCTATATAGATGTTGAGTCTTTAAGTGCGCCTATAGCCCTATTCAAGAGAGTTCTGTGCAAAAGTTAATATTTGAATGAATAGCTACTAGGAACCAAATATTTGTGAGTACCAAAACTTAACCCCCCAAGTGTCATTGTTTCCTAAAATATATTGCCCTAAAATAATAATGTATTAACATGCCATTTTTATCCATGATATAGTAGATTCCTATTCCATTACTTCTTATATAAACAAATTATTTATTTTAACAGTACTAGGCCTACCCATTCCAACGTAAGTTAACTAAAATTTCAATTCATTGACAATGAAACCCGCCTCGGTGGCATAGTTGGCTAACGCGCTAGTTGTGTTGAGCTCGACTGCTGAGGACGGGGAGATCAAGGTTCGAGTCTCGGCCGGGTAAACTGGGGGTGGTTTTTCCTAAATGGTTTTCCACTCTCCCTCCACACAAACACGGATTCACGGGTTCCTCTAATTCAACCCTCCCCATTCCTAATCCATTAGCGTAATTAGTACTTAAAGCGTATAACCCGAATGGGTGGTAATACGCGGTAAATAATAATAATAATTGACACTGAAAGGTTAGGTTAGGCCCAAGTTAGAATAGTTTAAAACCATATTATTTATTGTACATTAAAATATTCACTGAGCCAATGAAATGTGTTAAATGTGAGGTTCCCAGTTGTGGTTGATAAGACGTGTAGGACTAAGAGTTTATTTTCGCAGAATATCGTCAAACTTATGAGTTATTTTGGTATGTTTTGGGGTCTATAAAGAAAATTTACCTTATTTTGAAAAGAGGGTTTATTAAAAAAAAATTTTTTACCATAGATCATTGTAACTCACAATAAACACACCTAACATATTAATAATGCTCATTAATGCAATGTACAAGACAATAAATAGTCTATTCAGCTACTTGGCATTATAGTGTTTCGAAATATTCGTCGACAAAGTTTGGAGCCAACCATGTCACTAGCATAAAGATGAATACACAAAAACATGTAGGCCTACTTTTTATGTTATGAAGAGAACCCAGATTTGTATGTAATTACCATACATATTTTAATCCTGCTAGTTAGAAATGTGAAATGTTAGTGAATTTGTTTGGGAGTGTATTTTTAATTTTAATGTTACATGTTTTACATATTTTACTGAATTCTAAATATTTTCAAAGACATTACATAAAATTTTCTGTTTTTTTTATATTTTTATGTTCATGGGGAAAATACTTTTAAATGATATCTCACTAATTTACAGGCAACCTGTACTTTCATAATGGAACATATCCAGTGAAGAAATAGCAATGAGAAAAGTCCAAGTTAGGTATAGTGGTTTCATCAGAGAGGATTGCAGTTGCCGTAACGTAACTTCATGTTTGATGTTTCTCGGGCTGTGAAGGGAGATAATGGCCTCAGCAGCACATCTCTCGCACAACATGTCAGTTAGTAAACACAAGTTGATGAGCTGTAAAAACAACCATTCCTGAGTTTGGTTAGCTCATTTCCTCATTTTTTTAGGGCTGCAAGAAGAAAAGGATATAAAACTGCAAGGCAAAGAACAAATAACAAAAACTAAACCCAAAGTCAATCAAGGTATTTTAATTTGAAGTCTGTCACAACAATATGGTATGTAGAAAAGCAATCAAGATCAACCATGTCCATAAATGTAAGTGTGATACTAATACTGTCTAGTACAGTAGTTCCCAATGTGGATGGTGGGATTGCACAGGGGGGCGCTAAATTGTAAGGGGGCGGCACTAAGAAGCAAATGGGTGGTAGAGGGGCACTCAACTCGTATTTTCCGAGTGTGTTGTTTATTTATATTTGACCATCAAAATACCTTCCTTGCTTAAAGTTTCTTCCTCCCTTTCCAAGGTCATGTTCACACATTCTCCCTCCCTTCTTGAGGCCACGTCACCAGAGCTATTCAAACCATTATATCGCATTTTGAGAAAGTGTAGTGCTGTGTTCTTATTTCTTTGTTGTCTCCTCAAGATTTTACTGGTTAGTCCTGAACAAAATAGTATTGGGTGTGATACTTATTTTCCTGTGTAATAAATTATTCAACACGTTGATTATGAATCGAGATTAGAAGCTACAAACGTGTTATTTTTGTTGCAGCCTACTCAATATTAAAAGATTAAATGGACGTTATATGAGGATATAAAAGAATTAAAATTAAATTCAGTACCGGTGCCTAATCTAGAGCTCAAATTTTTATTCAATATTCACTTAAAAAATGTGTACATAAATAATTGTGTAGCAAAATCATTTTAAAAGGTATATAAAAAATTCAAATAAATGTAACTCTGAATTAATTTTTTTTTTCACATTAATAATTATTCATACATATATTATTGAAACAAAATTTAATGTTATGGCTGTAAATTTCTGAAGGAAACAACAGAAAAACACTTTTTTTTAAATAGGCCTAAAAATCTTCTTTTTTTTAGATCGGTAATGGCAGAAGCGGAAAAATCCAAAAAGAAATGTAGACAATATAGTTTGGAATATCTTAAGTGTGGATTTATACCTGCATCAACAAACCAGCGGCTGCCAATGTACCTGTTATGTGAAAAGGTATTTTCTAACGAGGCCATGAATCCTTCCAGACTCATTGAAGATTAAAAGAAGGCACATCCTGACAAGGCAGATAAGAACTTAACTTTTTTTTCAATCACTTCGTGAAAAGTTTCAAGAGCGGCCAACATTGTTAAGCATGATTTGCAATAGTTAACAACAAACTGATGGTTTGCGTACATCATAAAACAGTTCATTGTTGAGTGCTAGGTCTGGAAAGCCCCATACAATTGGTGAAGAACTCATCCTTCCAGTGGTTAGTGAGGTTATGAATACTGTTTTGCACAAGTCACAACATGATATAATTAAGATGATTCCTTTCAGCAACACTTCAGTGCAAAGGCGCATAAATAAAATGGCTGAGAATGTGGAAGATCTACTGTGCAACACATTAAGGACAACAGAAGATGCATTACCGTTGGACGAGTCAACTTTGCCAGGCAATGAATCTTTACTTCTCGCTTATGTACGTTTAATTAAAAGATGAGAATTTGGCTCAAGAGTTGTTATTTGCAGGGCAACTAAAAACCTATACTAAAGGAGAGTCAATATTTCATGTTGTTGAAGAGTTTTTCAAAGAAAAGGAAATTCCACTTACTAACATACTTGCTTGTGCAAACTGATGGAGCACCATCAATGACTGATCGCTACCGTGGGTGTGTCACTTATTTGAAAAAATCAGTGCCAAATATCTTTACCATTATTCACGGTGTCATTCATCGCCAACATCTGGTTGAAAAAAATCTCAGTGGAAGCCTACACAATTCATTACACACTGTTATTACTGCAGTGAATAAGATTAAAGCACATGCTCTCAATGATCGACTATTCTGGGAACTTTGTGCTGAGAATGATGAAGACTGAACGTTTGTTGCTTCACATTGAAGTCCGTTGGATATCTAAAAGAAACTGTTTGAGACGCTTTTACAGCCTTTTTGACACTGTTGTGGAATATTTTGAAGACACGAATGCTTTGCTCAGCAATGAATTCAAAGAAATCAAACCTGAAATTGCTTATTTGTCTGAGCTATTTGCCAAGTTCAATGAAATTAATTTGCAGTTGCAAGGCAAAGACACCAATCTTATTAAAGCCAAATCTGTCATATCTACATTTATGGCAAAATTAACTATACTGACGCGCAATATAGGCCGTCGTGAGTTATACCAATTTCTGAGCTTATCTGAGCTAGAAAAGAAAGTCGGGATACAAGATGACGATCTGCAAGTTTTTTGTGACCATTTGAATACTCTGCATGAAGATATGGCTGACCGATTCAAATATCTTGCTATGATGAAAATTCCAGACTGGGTATTAAGTCCATTTTCAGATATTGAAGAAGTTGGAGCATTGGGGGAAGAACTAATTGAGCTACAAAATGACATTGAGCTGAAACCAAAGCTTAAGAAATCGTACAGGTATTTTTGGTTACAGAAGGAAATTCCTGATCGCTATCCCGCATTATGGAGAGTGGTTTAAGAGGCTCCTGATTGCATTTCCAACATCGTATTTGATGGAACGTGGTTTTAGTGTGGTCAGCCTACTTCTATCCAAGCAAATAAATCGACTCCAGATTACTCATGTTAAGTATCATTTCATCAAGCTCATCCATCACATTAATAATCTACAGAAAAGTGATGTACTCTACCTGGTTACTAAATGTGGTATCTAATAAATTTGAAAAGATTATCACTGTATCAAGCTCATCAAACATGTTTAATTAAATAAACTTAAACAATATATTTTAATTTTTGAATAAATATTCAATTAATAATTGTTCCACCCTTGAATTTTATTGCAATTTTATTCATTGTGGGTCGTTGAAAACCACTATTATGAATATTGATTTTTTAGAGTAAATGATAGGGGGCCCTGAGCATGAATTTTTGAAACCAAGGGAGCGGTGACTCAAAAATGTTTGGGAACCAATGGTCTAGTAGGTTGTATTCAAACATTTCACCTCTGGCCAAAAAAGTAATAATTTCTAGGAAACCGACTTTAAAAAATCTGGAGTAGTCTGACATTCACTTGTTTTCAAAGCACCAGCAACAGTAAAAGTTTCAATGAAATTGTAAGATTTCTAAAATCAGATGTCTATCTAGGCCTAGTGCAATTTATTAAAATTTAAGTGGTGTAAAACAAACTAATAATTCAATACAACTCATTAAAAGAGTAGCTGTATGTGTGTGTAATTAGAAAAGTTGTCTGTTTCTCGATTTAAAAAAGGTTTAGGCTTGGATTCTGCAGCACCTGTTGAAAATGGTGTCTGTTGAAAATGGTGTCTTTATTTTTGGTAGATTGATAGAATGTTCTATGTATATATTTACCTATATATGATTATTAAATTAAATTATCTGTTATTGTTTATATATAAATTACTGACCGGTGTGAGTAGGCCTGCTTGGAAGAAAAGGAACCAGGGGTGCCTGGATTTGGTTATATATTGATGAGCAAGTTCACACTTACGAAGCTGGGAAGCATTGCAACTATTGGGGAGTAAAGCGTATAACCAGAACGGATAATAAGATGTGGTGCTAACTATTATTACTGGGGAGTGCTCATATAACTCCGGTACTATAGCATGAGTCAAAATCTAAATTATATATTTGGGCATGAAGTGCTACTGGTTTTTTTAGGGTTGGTATCAAAACGGTGATTAATCATTCATTGTTTGAGTGTCCCTGTGGTGAAGCCAATGTATTCAGCAATGCACTAGTTGCATTGTGGCTGGTGTATAAGATTTTTCGTGGAGCAGCAGTCATAGTGGCCTTTCATGGGGTAGGCCTATTCCATTTGTTTAAGTTTGTTGGGAGGGTAGGAACCTTTGGCCTGATGTTGTTTGTTTGTGGATGGGTCGGGCTATTTAGGATGAACCATAATGTTGCAAAGATTAGGGAGGTGTTTGAATGTGATTCTTGGAGCCATGTTGAGAAGATTTTGTGTGAGAGGCTTTGATGAGGTTAGGATATTGTAGACTGTGTTCGGGATAAATATGATTTTGTCTAGACCTTCATAATACTGGGTGGTGAGAGATGTCATTGGAAAGTTGTTTCTTGATAGGCTCTGTTTATTTGACTGATGACTGTGTGTTCAAGGTATCCTCGGGTCGTGAAAGCCTTGAAAAGTTGACATTGATTATTTTAAGGTCTTCTTACTCAGAACTTATGTGTTTGGTTCTGGTAGCTAGGCTATAGAGTAGAGAGCATTTTACATGAAGAGGAGGGTTGCTTTGGAAATGAAGGTATGGTTGGTGGCTTTGGTGTGGACTGAGGTGATTATGTTTCCCTCATGAAGGTTCAGTTACAGATCCTAGAATATTGAACATTGTTGTGAAATGTTCCAGTTAAATCTGAGAAGGTGCTATGGTTATTTAACCTGTTCAGGAAAGTAATAAATTGGTTTCAGAGTTTGTCCAAACCATGAATATGTCAACAAATCGCACCCACGGTTACAAGGGATTGGATTGTATAAAGTTTGTCTACTTTGTCCATGAAGAGGTTAACGTAGGAGCCTATATGTGTACCCATTGCAGTCCCTAGCATTTGAAGGTAGTGTCTGTCCTGGAAGCAAAAAATGTTCTTTTAAAGTATGAGGCAAGCAGATTCTACTATAAAGGCAGTGGATGGCTTGGAATTGGGTGATCGTTTGTCCATAAAAGGTTCCATCCCAGAAAGTCCTTTGGTGTAGGGTATGTTAGTGTAAAGCGAATTGACATCCATGATTACCAAGTATGCATCGGTTGGAATTTTGTTTTTAATGTCTTATATTTGGAAGAAGGTATAGGAAAGGTGGATAGAAACATATAAAGGGAGGACGAACACAATATGGCCTTTACAATGAAAAGAAGAACACAGTTCACACTTTACACTGCTGCCAATGGACAAAGAGGTAATGGTTGCCTCTTAAAGAAAATTGATCGTCACTGCTCAATCCCCCAACCCAGGTTTCATTCTATCAGAACTCATCAGGGAGGAATGTGAAACGCGCAACGCAACTTCCTAAAAGAGAAAACAAAGAAAAACAAAAAAGCGGAGAGAAAGGAAAATGGTAAAGAATGATTGAACACATAGATAGGAACCTGTAAAAGGTATAACATAAAGGACAAACACAGGAAAAGGACATCCAATGTCCTCGCGAAAAGAGGTTTTCCTTATAGAGTTTTTAATGTCTTGTAATTTGTTGAGAAAGTGGTTTGTGTCCTTTATGTGTGAGGGAAGTTGTAAGACCAGGGGTAGAAGATAATATACCAGCACTGAAATATGTTTGGTGGAGTCTCCACAGCACGCAACAATGGGGTGGAGGTCTTTCCTCTTTGTGAATTTTGGGCAGGAGATAAAGCGTGGGTGTAGATGTATTAATGGGTGTGACGAGCTCTTCTGATCTGGCAGAGATGACCTGATGTGGTCCATGCACTTGTAAAATGTTCTTGATGAGACTGATACGTTCTCTTGTAGGTCATGGTCCAGTTTCTTCTTTTAACTATTTTCATTTGCAAGTTGTTGTTGTGCTTCTGTGATATATGTGGATTTGTTAAGGATCAGCGTGGTGGATCATAATTTCTCAGTTGTTTTCAACCCTTGATAGGGCCTCTATCTCATCAGTATTGAGGTTTTGGTATGCAGATAGGGATTTAGGAAATGATGGCCCCCATCACATTGGCAAAGACATAAGCAATATATTGTTCAGGTGGGTGGTCTGTTAGAGGGTGGAATAAACTTCTTCAATGCTGGATTCGCCATCTTGTCCTGATTATGGTTGAAATGGTTATTCTCAAAAAAGTTTATTTATTTATTAACAGTGTTTACAGGCCTGGTATCTTATAAAATTTAAATCTGGGCCATTTTTCCACATTATTTAAACTTTACTTTTACAATTACAATATTAATTTTCTTTTTTGTTTTTAATCGTCCAACAGGTTTTGGCTCTTAATTTAAATTAAATTCAATTACCCCTAGTTTCAGTTGGTCCGCCCCAGATATATTACGCCCCTGGTACCTTCCCTCGCTGGGACCTCCGCAGTGCCCGGGATTTCACTCTCGAGTCCGCCAAGCGTCCATCAGAGTATTTGAGCCTCAATCTCTTGGCATAAGTAATGACATCTTCCGCCAGAGCAAAGTGATCAAAGGTGGTTGACGGTGAAAATGTTAGGCCTTTAGATAGAACATCTAAATCAAATGATAATAAGTGATTGATTAGACAGGTTCATAACTTGGTTGTTGTGGTTGTGTTCAATAAACCAACTGCACATCCTCCTCCAATAGACGTAGCAAGTAGGTGCACTGTCACCTCTTCTGTTCTGTTCATCGTTATTATGGACAAGATCATGAAACGAATAAAAAAAGAAAAACACTTAAAATGATTTGACAAGTGTTTGCTTTAACAGATGATGTAGTGATCTGGGGAAAGAAATGACAGGTGGAGAGAAACTATAACAATGGAACATAGAGTTTTAAAATGTTGATCAAAAAATCAGAAGGAGTATGACTGTAGTGATGGTATCAGTAAATAAAAGAAAGAAATACACATTTATCTGGAGAGTTAAGCCGAAAGAGGTAAAACAATTTCAAAGCCTGGGAAGTGTAATATCTTGAGATGCAAGCTCTCATCCACTAACCAAATCCAAAAAGGGTCACATTTTTATGACCAAGTGCAAAACTTACTCTGGGATGTGAAGGTGCCACTGTACCCCAAATAGTCCCTCTACGTCAGCTATTTCATCCCAAAGACCATGATGGAAAAGACTTAAGTGGGACAAAATAAGAACTGATATTACACAAACACAGACTAAAGTGAAAGAACCCTTATATGAAAATATTATCAGATCAAGGATGAAATGGTTCGGACATGTAAAGAGGATGGAGATTGGGAGAGTGGCAAGGAAGTGGATGGAGGAGGTAGTTTGGAAAAGACTGAAAAGAAAATCGGTAGAAACTTTAAAGAAAGACATTTAGAAGAGGAGCGACTGTTGGGCCATAAATCATGAAGAAATGTATCTAGATAGAAAGAAATGGAAAAAACTTGGAAACTATAGGATTCACTAGAATTAAAAACCTGATGATTATTATGATGTTCTGTTAAAGTATTTTTGACATCATATTTCATATCTTCTTTAGTATAGTACCTAAAATTATATTAAGGCTGTATCCGAATAGTCTACTTCAACACCGTCGACCCTTGACGTTCACTTGATAGTTGCATTAGCCATCACGTGATCAAGTGCAGATCCATTCGAATAGTCATGAAGTGTGGTAATGCACCCCTCACACGCCCTTGAGTCCGAGGGCAACGGAAAATTACCCTTGACACACCGTTGATGCGGTGTTTGATCGGTAATTGTTTAATTATTTGTCTGCTAGGGAGAGAGCTCGTAGAGTAATGTTATATTTGATAACATACATTAAATATGCCAGTTGTTTTGTAGTGTTGTAGAGTTGTAATGTGTCGTGTTGTGTTGGATAGTTAGGATAATTTGTCATGTGCAGTGAAAATAAGTCACCACAAATCTGTAAGTGGCCTATGCTAATTCGAGCACATAAATGGCATTTAAATAGTTTCTAAGATCATTGGTAGGAAGCAGCACTGCAAAATCAAGGGTATGAAAAGGATATTTTGCCGTCCAAATAGTATGTTGCAGTCTTCGATCTCAAGTATGTGTAAAGTAATCAAGTCTGTATCAAGTCAAGTGTACTTGACTATTCAGATACAGCCTTTATTATATAAACAAGTTTTGTTTTAATTTAAAGCTTTTTGAGTTCTTTTGCAATTTTACATTGATATTTTACCATCTATACACACAACAAAAGCAAGCCAATGATAAATTAATACAGTATTTTAGTACAAGATCGTTCGGAATCCCATAAATTAGTGAAACATATGTTGATGAATACTCGGGAGAGTTTTGTTTGGTTGGAATAGTTTATAAAGCCTAATAGTAAAAATATTAAATAATTGACCTACTATATTAAAATACTTTTTGTGCTTTGTTGTGACATTTTTAAAACGTTTAAGTTTCAAATATTAATGTTTTTATAAGATAAAGATGACTTTTTTAAATTTATTTAATTAGGGCCTATAAGCCTATTAGTTTTTATTATCAATGAAAATTTCTCGAATGTAGTGTAACATACAGTAAAAAAGACACACAAAAATAATGATGCCTACTTTTGAGGACTATTCCATAGTAGCTCATATTTACATTCTGAGTGAGCTTGTCTCTAGACATTAAAATAAAGTAGTTACCTATTTTATCGAATGATATGAACTGTCCGATGAGACCAAATAAAATACTTGAATTCGTATGCCCATTATATTATTACTCCTGCTACACTACTTGTGTTGATATATCTACTGTAAATAGGCCTAAAAACATATATGGTACAGTTCATAGGACTTCAAAAACACGAATACAGTATCTACCCACAACACAAAGCTTGGATAGAAAAATATTTATCTAACCTAGTACATTTATCCAGTTTTGTTGAAGACACTTTTGAATAGAATTGCGTAACCATAAATTACGAGCACAATAAATGTAATTTGAAGGTAAGCGGCAACTAATAATCTATGTACAAGTTAAGTGAACCACTATTATTTTTATTATGGGTATCTCCTTGTTTAGCTTAGAACATTGTTGTCAGCTCTCAACTAACTTTAAATTCATAGTTTATATCAATGTAAAGAGAATATAAGGTAGCGCCAGTTGGAGTTGGGATTGGCTGAGCGTGTGACGTAACCCAGTACACATCCCAGCGCTTAAAGCCGTGTTCTCACGTGTTATTTTCAGTGAATCATTTCAAATGATTAATTTTTAATGAAAATATTAATTAAAGAAATTAGTTCACACGCGTAATTTATCATATTTATCATGTTGAGAATAATCAACTACTGTTTAATTCATTAAAATGGCACGACGTGCTGTTTTATTTTATTTAACTTACCCATCACTGCTTATATTAAAAAAACATTCAAACTCTGTAATAGTTCAAAAATGGATTGGTTTGTTCATCTTTCCACTTAAATACCATTTTTGAGAAATCATACAACAGTACAATGTCTATAAATATATAAATAAATCCTTGCATTAATTAAACAAAAATGAATTAATTCTTGTTGGGCCTACTTGGTAACACGGTTCATTTTGTTTTAATTTTTCCATAATGATAGTTAACAATTAAGAAAAGTAGACCTTTTAATTTTTAATGAAAGTGTGAAATGATGATTCATTCTAATGAAATTAGTGTTCTGACGTTTATTTTGTATTAATTTTCAATGACTCCCTGAAAATGATACGTGAGAACATGGCTTAACATACATAAAAGCTTTATGGAAGACAAATTAAGTCCTTTATAAATAATTGTTTTTAGAAATCATAATATCACGTTTGAGATCATTACACATATTAATGCATATTTAAAATCCACACCAATAAATGAATACTAAAGAAATTACACTTAACCTAGTAAAATATGTTAAAAATTACTTACACGTTTGAACTATTGTATTAACACTGGCAACATTCTATGTGTTTAGAAAATTGAAATAAATTCTATCAACCCTTATTATTAAATCATACGCAACTATTCAACAAATGTTTGTTGAAGTTTAATATAAAAATATTAAATTATAATAGTCGTTATTAACCTTAGGCATAAAAATATTTTAAAGTTTTGTCGTGCACTATAAGATTTTATATGTTCATAACGTTCTAAAATCAAACCAAATTTACACTAACGAGTATTCAAAATGTTCAAGATTTAGGATCACAAAAAGTATAATAGAAGCCTACTAAAGGTTTTTTAAGATTTTGAATTACATGATTTCATCCATTTTTGTCCTTTTTTTAGAGAACATTTCGAAGATTCTTTTTGTGTCGCCTTGATAGTTCGATTAAGATGTTTTATTCTAATAAATGTCCTAATACGAGAGTATGTCATTATTTTAGAGTGAAACAGTGGATATTTTTTTTAGAGTATTTTGTAGTTTTGCTATGATATTCCTGTTTCTACATACACCATTCCTATGAATTAATGAAAATACAACTTCAAATTATTTTACAGTATTCATCCATTCTTCAGATGGTTCCCTTAGACCAGTGCTTTTGGTCAACGTTGCTATCCAGGAATGACTACCAGGAGTGGTCATTGGTATCACTTTAGAGCCAAGCGTTTTATCAATGTCCTTGCAACGGTGCGCCACGTAGCCTGCTACATATCTTAGTCCTTCTGACTCAGCAATGCTCATCTGTTTAGTCTCTTGTTGAGGAAAATTGGTTGGGTGTATTTTGTTAGCTTCCTCAAGTAGCTGACGAATGTCTTCATATTCTGTCAATATATCCTTGGGATCAATATCATTTAAGGTGTCTTTAAACATAGCACTGGTTATTATAACAGATGCGTCATCTGTTTCACTTTCGTGCTCAACTGGAGATATATAATGATAGCTGACCCAAGCTCGTTCCAAGTAAAATTACTCTCAAACTATTTTCACTTCAGACGTAAGAGGATGGTCGTAAAACTGTCTCATTCCTCGGATGCCACAAAAAATATGTTCCAGGCAGTCTTGGTTCAACCTACGAGTTAAAATATATTTTGCACCACTTTCCACATTACCTGCTTGTATAGTCCTTTAAGAGATGCTATGGAAATTAAAAATCCACGTTGAAAGAGTAACAATGATGTCCTTTATCCAACTCTCATGCTACGACACGTATCAGCCATTCAGTTCAAAATGTCTTCTTGTGCCTCAAGATGCATGCCATATCCACTTTTAAGAACTTTTATAAAATTAACTGGGAAACTTGAGTTGAAGACATCAAACGTATCGCTAACCAGATTTACAAATTCAGATATTTCTTTTTCATCTAGTAAGAACAAAATGGCTTGTGCTGTATGGTGAGAAAGTAATTGGGTTGCAAATTTAACTCGCTGCCGTTCTCTTCCACGTGCCAAAAGATGAACTTCTGAAAGTTTTGGACATAATTTGAATTCCTCATAATCCTTCTCCAATAGTTGATGAAACACTTCTTTGTTTATAGTCGTTCCAGAGGAAAGAGTGATTCCGCTATCTAAAATGTGATTGCGTAGAAGTTTGATCATATGTGGAATGTCAGCAAATACCCAAACACTACGGGAATCATTTACAGGATTAGGAAAACATGGGTTATCTTCGGAAATGCTTAAAGAATTCCAGACACCGATATTGTTTCCTCCCAGATCTGATACACAGGCTAAAACGCTAAATCCAGCTGATTCAAGCTCTATTATTATTTCAAGTAAATTTTTTTTGCTCATTTGTACATCAAAATCGTAAAACACAGGCTGCTTCAATTTGATATTGAGACCCCTTGCCATAATGATTTGTGTGTTTTTGTGTGGCCCTAGATTCATGTCATTTTCATGATCATAACAAAATCTATAATCAACATTCATTTCATCCAAGGAAATCACACACTGCCTTTGAAATGAATCATAATTACTAGATTTCATTATCTCAATAACATTTTTCAGAATTCCAGGCCGACATTGAAACGACTTTGTCCAGCGCCTTAGTGTCGAGATACCAGGTAATGGGATTCCCATTTTATTTCTGACATATATATATATATATATATATATATATTTCTGACACATATATATATGTGTATATATATACATTTATGTATATACATATATATACGATTTTTTACTGATTGATCTCAATGCTAATGCTTGAAGAATATCTTCATTCACCCAATACGAAGTTTTTTTCTTCCTTATAAAACATCGTATCTGTGTTTCTGTAAATATTCCTTTTAGTACAGAATATAACTCATCTTTCACGGCTTTTGAGAATTTCTTTTTACATTCTAGCTCTCGCTTAGTGGCATCTAATGTTTGCTTTGAGAGTAAATTTTTTTGTTCTTTACACAGCTGTAATTCTATTTCCAGAATTCGTAATTTATCTTGTGTCAATTTAAGAGTTTTTTCTAGACTTAAAAAATCTTCCTTTAACTTAATGTTTTCCTCTATAAAATTAGTGTTTTGTTGACTTACTTAATCAAATTGTAGTTGCACATTTTCGCAGCGAGGTTTCTTTGGGGAAAGTGTTGCTATTCTCTCCGCCGCTCTCTTTGCGATTTCTCGTTGGAACAGCGATGTTGTCTGTCCTTATCATCATAAATATTGGTATGTGATGTTGGAATGTATAGGGAAGGCACAGCACTATGTTTGAGGACTTTTTTATAGAGCAAATTAAGTAGTTCACTTCGTAAATTTCTTTCAAAGTCATTATCGGCTAAATAAATGGAGCATATTCGAGCAAAATTTGTATTAATTGTGTCTTTTCTTTTACATTTGAGCTCCCATGTACGGCAAATGTCTGGATCTTTAGGAAAGGAGTAGAAAGATATATTATTACCCTTGCAGTCTCGTTGATTATTTACACAGAGTGCAACAGCCTAGCTTGGCATTTCTTTCATGTCTGTTTAGAAACACATTTAATTAAAATTGAAGAACGTAGGCCTACGCAAATAAATTAGCAAAAATCCTAAAATTCCGATTGTTCAACAATGACTTATATCCTATATATTATATAATATAAAAGAAAAACTATTATATTATATTATAATAAACAGCTTGAGAAGAGCAATACACCTACATATTATATTTAGCATACATATTTAGTATTATAGTTACTATTATTAAATAAATGTATTAAATAAAATGTCTAAATCATTAATGAGAACATTACTGCTGTATTTTTAGTAGCCTATTAAAACAGATATTCGAGTGGTAAACATAATAAAGTAAGTAACTATATACTGTAAAATCACTACTAGGCAAACACACATGGACTGCACAACTGATGTGTACTGGGTGACGTAGGCTCGTGGCTGACGTAAGCGATGACATCATCAAATTCTTTCAAATGGCGCTACCAGTGGCGTTCCGTCAATGGACTAGTAGGACTAGGCTAGTCCCCAGACATTTTTAGTTTATTTATTTTGAGTTAAATTTTAACGGGNGACTAGTAGGACTAGGCTAGTCCCCAGACATTTTTAGTTTATTTATTTTGAGTTAAATTTTAACGGGAAATAAAAGCATAAAATAACATCTGTCTGAGTCTCAATTTGCGTCACAATACTCAACGATATTCTATCTATTTGTGCGTTGCCCCCACACTCCCTTCCCTCTCTACAATGACAACACACTAACATCAGAAGCGCTGTCACAATACTCAATAATATTTCCGCTGCTTGCGCGGACCCCTTCTCCTATCCCAACTAACACTGGTAGCGCTCGAGACTTATCGGCTCTTGCCGGGGAGAGGACTAGTTGAAGCCAGCCTAGTCCGTCTCTATAAATAAGATATATACTAACACTTGGCGTTCTGTCACACGTAAATGTAATTTTGGTTTGCTTCTTATAAGTGGTAGTGTTGTGGTTGTTAAGCTTATGTAATTGTTCCCATTGATGAACAAGATCTTGTGAAGTGTTAAAGTGTTAGATGGTCAATTTAGTTTGACAGTGTTTGAAAGTGTGAACTATGGAAGGGGACTAGGATTTGAAAACTGTTCCCTCACAACAAAGCTTGAGGAAGGGACCTGAGACAAGTAGCAGGGTTAGTGAAGGTAGTTCAGTGGGATGTAGCAGTGCCGATCACCTTTATCAATACTGTGCTCTCAACCGATTATTCGCAGTTTCGTTTGGAACCCTCACTTTTGAAGAAAAGCATCAAGTAATAATGAAAGGTAGGTCGACTCCAGACATTTATTCTAAAACAAAAATGAAAGACTATACACGTAATTATTTATTTGTTTATTTTTTTCCATGTTTTGGTTTTATTTATTTATGTATTTGTTTGTTTATTCCATTTATAAATATTGTGAATTGGTTGGAGGGAGATAAATTGCCTACCCTATGACCTGTAAAAGTGTATTTGCTAAGTTAACATAGTGTACATTATATGGAGAGTATTCCTCTTTAACCCCATATAGAAAGGTGTCTTCAAACCTAGTCCTCTTTGAGAAAAGTCACCGCACGCCACTGAGCGCTACCTATCTATTCTGTTTACATTGGTCTATATTGGTTCCAATCTCCAATGCATGGCTGTTAGATAAGACGGTAGGGATCACGAGCCGTATGTACAGAGGTAATCCCCGCCCCCTGACGTCTGAGGAATGGCATTCAAACTAAACTTTGGCTAAGAGCTACGCGTCAGTCATCAAGTGTGAGTGTGTATTAAAGTTGTGTTGTGGGATTGCCGGTTGTACTAATCATGATAGACACCAAAAGAACATAGGCATTTATTTTCACCACTTTCCAAAATGAATTGATGCTTGCAAATGGGCCGATTCATTTGCCGTTGATATCACTTGCAGGTGCCTAATACATTATGATAAATTAGACTATTTAAGGGATTTAAAGAGTGAGTTATTGTATCTTCCTATAAAAGTGTGTTAAAGCCATTGTTAAAGAATAGAAAAAAATATTCATAAATATATAAACTAATTATCAGACAGGCATCCACGTTTATAAAATAAATACAAACAAGTTAAAATCTACAGCTATTCTGGAATATTCAAGCTCTGGTTATACTACACAATTCACAATAAATAAAAGGAAATTATCTCATAGGTCTTTAGATACAGTCAAATATGGTACTAGCTCGTTACTAAATAACATGATCTTACTGTATAATGCAGTACCAACAGAAATGTCAAGCACAATAGAGCTGTCAAACTTTAAAAACATTACAAATAATACATTAATAATAATCAAAAAGTTTAAATATTGTTTCTACCTGTTGTATTTCATATTACTAATTAGACTTTTCTCATTTTATATTATGTGTTGTTAAGATTTTGTTCCAGCCTGTTGTGTTTAACACAACTGATAGGATTTTTTTCTATCTCTCTCTTTCTATAGGGAATTGTGTGTGTATGTATACATTTGAATCCTTAATATACTAATGAATATCTTAAGGAGCCTCTTATAACGGTTAACAACGTGCCTGAATCACCATTGTGAATTCAAACGAAACAAATTTAAATTTTAAGATTAAATTTAAATTTAAACGTCAATTTTGATATTTGCAAAATACACAAAGGTTTGCCTTCCCGACATAACTCAAACTTTTGTGGGACTATTACTTCCACCACCTTTGAAGTAAGCGAGAAGATTCCGACATGTTAAAATTTAACATTATAATAGGAAACAAAGTAATATTATATTAGAATCCGTGTAATTTCTAACTAAACGAATCAGTAAATGCTTAAGTTAAAACTTATAAGCCAACCAAAATTAATTGCTTTAATATTTTCTTCAAAGAAAGTACATCTAAAAAATATCACCTATAAAAAAAACATTACCATATTTTAAAGTTAAAACCATTATTGGTAACCACAAGAGCAATAAAAATATATTCAAACTAAATATTCCAAGCTAGAAAAATAATCAAAAGTCAAGGCCGTAGTCTGGGGTGGGGGGTTCATTGTTAAACACCCCCCCTCCCCTTGAAATTGTATGAACAAAATATATATTTCTTTATTTATGGTTGAAACAACACCAAAATTAATGTACAAATACAGATTAGGGGGCTGTGTTACTATAAAAAGTACTTTAGAGAGCTTCTAGAGGTGTTTATTATTTATTTATCTTTTTCTAGCCTTCGGCAGTTGTGTTATGTTACCATAAAAAAATTTCAAATAACTACTAGAGGTGTTTAATATTTAGAATCGTTCCTAGTTTTCGGTGGTTAAGGGTTATGTTGACATAAAAACACACTTTAGAGAACTTCTAGAGCTGTTTAATATCTGTAATTTGTCCTAGCCTTCGGCAGTTAGGGGGTTATGTTACCACAAAAAAAACACTTTCGAGAGCTTCTTGAGCCGTTTAGCATTTAGAATTTGTCCTAGCCTCGGCCGTTAGGGGGGCTATGTTGCCATAAAAAAAACACTTCAGATAGCTTCTAGAGGTGTTTAATATTTGGAATTTGTCCTAGTCTCTAGCAGTTAGGCTGTTGTGTTGCCATAAAAAAAACACTTCAGATAGTTTAGTTTAGTTTATTTAGACATAGTTACAATAAAACATTATTACTACAATCAGTCAATACAATTTAGATAAACAACAAAACAGTTTTTAGAATAATAACCTTAACAAAAAAATTATATATTCAACTAAGTGAAAAGGGACCACGTGAACATTATCCTAGACCTAACCCCAGTACCTATTTAAAAAACTGGGGCGTGCTACCCTTCTTAACTCTATTATCCTGTTTCACAATTCCTTTTTATTTATTAACTACATCGATGTTAGCGCCTAAACCTAATGTCCATATATTACCGCCTACCATTTGTTGTTCAACTAGTTTGTTCACCCCGGGTATATTACGCCCCCGGTATCCCACCCCACTGGATATCCCACTGCTACCAGATCCGGTGGTTGTGTTGCCATAAAAAACACTTCAGATAGCTTTTAGAACTGTATTTTGTTTATAATTTAGTCTAACCTCCATCAATTGGGGGTGGGCCCACCAAAACACCCCTGCAATTATTGGCTGGCTACGGCCTTGTCAAAAGTGGCTAGCTATTATTATAAACAATATTATGTCCTAATTCATATATTCATGAAGATGGTGGAGTGTTACGACTCATTTATCAATGTTGCATCCCCTGACGTATGGGAATTGCGCTGATACACGTGCTCAACTGGATTCTTGTTGGTTCTCCATGTCTCTACTACTGAACTTTGTGCACCACTATTTTATTCTTATTATATATTTTAAACATATTTCTTTCCTGCTTGTACTCGACCCCCGATATGTCTTTACAATATTCATCTACATTTGACTAGCACTAAATATACATTGGAAACTGGACATAGCTGCAATCTAGTGGCAGATTTAGAAACTACATCACCTACTACTTCAGAGGCACTAAATTTGAATTAACGTAATACTTGGTCTTCGTACTTTACCATTGAGATTTTCTCCTTAATAACTTTTACTTTTATTGTTATTACCTTTCTTTTGTTTTATCCTTCTACGCTGTTTTAATCCAAATATTAGTTGTTTCCTCTATTTCCAAGATTAGTGAAATTATTCCTCTTTATAAATTTCTTTTTTTTTTGTTTTGGGTTACCGTTACAACGATTGTAAAGAAAAATAACTCTAAAAAAAGGATGAGCTGGGTTTTTGCTTGGATGAAGAAGAAGAAAATGTGAGGGCAAATACAAGTTAATTTCATGGGATAAAGTTTTTGTTACATCTAAGAGCACTGGCTGGAATTGAAGACGGGACCTGTTTTTTTTTTTTTACATTAGAACAAGAGGAATTCATGAGAAAGATGAGCATCTTGGTTTTTCATTGTTATTCAAGAATGCGAGTGCTACAGCTATAATTAAGAAATGATTTGCATTGATTTATTTTTGGCTCTTAACCTCAAATCAGCAGAGAAACGAGTAAGATCTTTTTTTTAAAATTAACAATTCAATTCAGGACTACTAATTTGTTGCTACTCCCAGCAAAAACTTGTTAAGACACTTACCTAAAGGCTCTTATGCCACAGCATTCACTGGTTAAAGTTGTATGTTATCTTAGTAGCAGATAGGTTGGACATTTTTTTATTCACAGCTGCCACAATTAAAATATACACACACACACACACACACACTGATTATTTAAGTCTTAGTTATTTTAAATTTCCCTCTGCTTATCATATGATTTTTTTCTCAATTTACAGAAAAACAAAAATAACAACCAAAACCAACAACCAAACAACCAAAAGAACAGAACCTCGGCTGGAATTTGTACAGTATTTAAGGAACAAGGGAATTAAAGAACAGATAAGAATATAATCCAATTCATTCCATTTATATTCAACCTATATTCTTACTTCACTTCTCAATATTTTGCTAATTTATAAACTTATATTTATTCTAACCTAAATTAAATCTGTCCTTTTTTGCCTTAACTTCACACTTGACTTAACTTATAAGTTTATATTATATGTATTTTAATGTGCTATGTATATATATATGTGACATATTATTTTAACATGTTCTTAACTCTTTTGATATGATGGAAATATAGTGAGGTTCCCAAATTGTCAGTTAATTCTAATTTATGTCACTTAATCCGTTGTGTTTTATATATTATATACTAGTTGATCTTTGGACTTTTTACTAAACGTCAAATTTCAAAATCTTTTCCACATTGAATTCTATTATTACATTTAAGAAGTTGTTTCCTTGCTACTTTTCATTATGTTTAGAAAAAAAATTAGATGGTTTTATTTGACAAATTTCTTTTTAAACTTATGTTCAACCCTTCTGGTGAAATTGTTTGTTTTTGTGTTGTTTTCTTCCAAGGCCAGAATAATAGTGTTTTTGTTTGTATCACACAACTTACTGGTGGTCCCCATTTAATTCACTAGTATTCAGTACTTCACGTCCAGATCCAGGGATTACTGCTGAAACACTTCAAAGGGTAAGTTTTCTTGGTAGTTGTATCCATCTCTACCTGACCACATAAAAATCACAAAAAAAAATATCCTTCCTTTATACATCACTGCGGATACCTTGAGAAGTTAGAGTCACAATTTTTTTTATGTGTTCTATCAACTGAGCTACTAAATTTAATGATATGGATCCTCTGTTTTCTCCTCGCCCCCTTCTCGTATAGCGTTACATTATCATCTCTAAAAATTATAAAGAGACTGACGCTCAAGCGGGGGGAAAAAAACCAATTACTTTCAAAAATAAATCTACTAGTGAGAAATTACAGAGGCCTACACTGAACGATTTTAATTACATAATTAATCTAAGTGTTCAAAACACTCAAACCCATCAAAGGTGTTTAAATTTTAAATAATAATTGAAATATATACAGTTTTATATTGCCATCCTGGGGTGATTAAGGCCAAGTCCAGTTAAGGACCTCTCATCGGATATAATAGTCCACTATTATAGCTAATTATTCCAAGTCCAGAACAGTACTTCTCAAGGCAGTGTCAAATATAATAGTCCATATCAGGGCCTCTCGCGGATGTGTCGGATGTAATAGTCAACCATATTTGCTGAGTTCCCTCGTTATATAGGTCTAGTTTATGGGTAAAGAGGTGGGGGTTTTCATGTTAAAATTACAACGCCACACGGCTAACTCGTGCTAACAACACTCTTTTGTTAGCAGTTGCCAAACTTGGCTCGACACCAAGTCACGTATACTGGGCGTCTGGAGAGTCGGCAAATAAACTTGGTTCGTTCCAAAAACACGTACGCAGGACATCTGGTGAGTTGGCTGTTGAATCTCAGTACGCCCATCCAGTCATGTACACTAGACCCTTGGCTAGTTGCAGTTCAATATTGTGAGTGGCCCATTTGTAACCCAGCCGGGTCAATAAATGCGTTTCTGGATTCCTTTATTGGAACTTGTTGTTTCTGCATCATTCATAGCTTGTTAGAACTTCTCTTCATTTTACAATTTGGTGCGAATAGGTTGGTTATGGACGTGTGCTAAGCCAGAAGCTACAATGTGTCGGTAGAGCACATATATTAGACGTGGTAAGTTTTGTAATCTTAGATATTGCATGATGTCTATGAGTACCGGCATTATTCGGAGTGGGTAGTATTCATGTAAACTAGCTAGTCTTTTGCTAGTGTTACTATTGCAGGATGTTTATATGTATTGGATTATTTGGGGCGGGTAGAACTAATGTAGCATTAGCTAGTATTTATAATGTTACAGTGCGTTGGTATATGTGGCGTTGGTAGCGGTATAAATTTGCAGCTCAAAATTGACGGTCACCATTGAAACACTTAGAAAATTATATGTTAATTGATGTTATACATTTTTAACCTTAGTTCTATTGGGTTAATTTCGTTACGATTGATTAATTAATAAGTGTCAGAGTAGAAAATAAGAGTTTTTGTTTAGCTGGAAGCTCAAATCGATACCAAAACACTACTAGACATTAAATTTTATAATTTTTCTAGTAGGCCATGGGGTTAAGGAAAAGGAAACAAATGTATTCAAGCTGTCAATAGAAACAAGTAAGTTAAGAATTATTATTAACATTTGTTTTATTATGACTCGTTCTCAATTACGAGAAAATAAAAGAACTATATTAGGAAACCAGCTGATTTCAAAAGATTATTTTATTAATTATTTGTAAATTAAATTAAAATCGGCAGAGAATCTTTGTAGTATTCTACTAGAGAAACCCCATTCTCTTATGGGTTAAATTTCATATTGTGTTTTTGACTAAATAATGATGATTTAATCCCACTTTTGTTACTGCTTATTTGGTAAGCTTTGTCTATAATAGACTAGATTGTGTGAATAAATAGAAAAAAATCAATCTATAAGAGTAATTTTTGGTTAGAAGTAATTTATTTGGACAGCCTAATAGAATACGACTCAAAAATACATTTTGGTAATTTAAAAAAAGCCTATAATTTGATGACAAGGTTTGTTTTGTTATTATCATGAGCCAAAATCTGTTAGTGTGTGTTTGAGTGCTATAAACCATAAACATTTTCATAATTTGGCAGATAAGAAATAAAGAATCCTGACGTGTTTCAATAATAGCCACGACAGCTTTTCACATTTATGATAGTGAATAATAATTTTATTTAATACTTTATTATGACCCTCACAAGAATACATAGACTCAAATAATACCTAGGCTACTAAAATTTTAGTATTTTGAATATATTTTTTACTAAATAACTCTTAATATAGTTATATTAAGCATACGTAAAGAAATTTTTTGTAAACATTAATAGATACGGTATATCACAAAACACAAATAATACTTTTTGACTTAGAAAAAAAATAAAATTGTATGACATTTAAGAAAAAAAAGGTGGAGCATGTTGTAATTCGACTTATATAATAATATTAAAGTACAACTGTGAAAGTATTGTGATTTACGGTACTTACTTCAATTGTAACATCGTTCGGTCTCAAACCGTCAAACGTCTGCCTTACAACTTTTGATGTTATAAAAGTTTAATTTTCATCTTTAAGCTCGGTCAAATGAATAATGTGGTCCGTTTTGAATAAAGCTAAACCATTCCTCAAAGATTGTTTGGAGCGATAAACAGAATTAACCTTTTGGACACAATTTAATAATTAATTTTTCCATTATTGTTTCGATAATGCACGTTAATTATATCAAAGACACTGAACAGTTTCACTTTCGAGTTTCAAAATTTCGCCACATGGGCACCTTTTTTTATTAGCGCCCCTATAGTCTAAATACAGTGCCTCCTTTCTTTACTTTTCCCTATAGTTTCACATAACCTGCTTCAGAATAATTGTAAAATCAAATTAAGTTGTGACGTTCAAGGTCGTAGCCAACCAATAATTTCATGGGGGGTTTGGTGGGTACATCCCCCAATTGCTGGAAGCTAGAAAAATTATAAATGGTTAACAGTTCTAGACGCTCTCTGAAGTAGGTATTTTTCATGGTAAAATAACCCCCTAGTTGCCAAAGACTTGGAAAATTTCTAAATATTAAACACCTTTTGAAGATCTACGAAGTGTTTTTTATGTTAAAATAACCCCCAAAATAACGAAGGGTAGGAAAATTTCTAAATATTTAACACTTCTAGAAGCTCTCTGAAGTGTTTTTTTTTATGGTAAAATCATCCCCAAAATAACGATGGCTAGGAAAATTTCTAAATATTTTACGCCTCTATAAGCTCTCTGAAGTGATTTTTATAGTAACACAGACCCATAATTTGTATTTGTATCTTAATTTTGATATTGTTTGAACCATAAATAAAGCCATATATATTTTGTTCATAAAATTTCACGGTAGGTTTAAACCCCCAATCCCCCCTCCCCAACCCAGCTACGGCCTTGGGGACGTGGTGTCAAAATATGTAAAAAAATCTTTTACTAAATGGATGGAATACTTGCATTTGTTGGCCCTAATGAAAATTCCTAGATATGTCACAATTCCTAACATGCAGTCGAGGAGTCTACACACATTTTGGGATGCCTAAAAGTTTCATTTTTTACAGTGGTATTTTTGAGATTTAAAGGGATCTAGGTTATATATGTACAACTACTGCAAGCTAAATGTAGAGTTGCTTTATTGAAAAAATGTATCTATCTCAAGATTATAACTACTAGCTTTTTGTTTTGGAGCACGCATAGCCGCATTTGTAAAGAAAGCGCTGCGCATATAAACAATAGCATGGTAAATCCAAGTCAATTGTGTTTTTGCGTACTTTTATTTTCACAATAACTATAGTTGTAATAATAACGTATGTAATAGTAATAATTAACACAAAAAAGGTTAGTTAGACCTATATGAAAATGTATTAATTATGAAAAAGTTCAAATTTATTCATTTGGATCTAGTTTTAGTGAGATAAGTGAAACCTCTTCTTGTTTCCCATACTTCTTGAAGATCAGGCTGAAGGCTGGACGCTTTACCTCGAAAATCAAAATGCATATCATGTATATTTCTATACTTGTTTTTTTTATGTAGCACAGTGTTGAAAAAGCTTGTTCACATGATTAAGTTGTACAAAAAGTCAGCAAATGTTTCAATGCTTTTTCAGCTAGATGATTTTTATCATCTTGATTAACTGATAATCAGAATTCAATGATTGTTTCATTTGGATAAACAGATTCGAAAACACCATTGTTTGCTAAGTCAACAAGCTGGTCCTCCTCTTCTTCACTAAGATTAGAAACATTCTCAAATTTGTACTCAAATGGGTTTCTTATCTAGGCAATATTGTTGAAATCGTTGGTTTAAACAGGAAAATATTCTCTCAGTGTTGTTGCTAAGATCCCCAGTTGCTCGGACATTTCTTGTTTCACTTGTTCTGGTATTTTTTCTAGAGTAGATTCCAAAAATTCTTTCAGGTCGAAAAGTGTGTAAAAGAGTCTTTCTCCACATGTTCTAACCACATTTGAAACTTCTTGATAATGGCATTGATCTTGTCCTCAGCACGAAAAATGTCCATACAAGTTCCTTGTAAAATCATATTAAGAATATTCAGCTGTTCAAACCCATGGTCCAAATAACCATACATAGCCATGAAAAATCAGAGAGTGAATCTGAAAAATATGTGTCCAGAAGAAACATGCATATCTCATCTTTTAATTAAAAAAAATCTTTGAAGAACCTTTCCTCGAGACAACCAACCGACATAAGTGTGAAGAAGAAGTTGAACATGATCGCTCCCCATCTCCTCGCTTACTACCTCAAAAAGCCTGTATTGCAGGGGTTGAGTCTTTATGTTATTTATTACTTTAACTAAGTCTACAAAAGTTTTTTCCGTTAATCCTGGAAAGCGTTTAGCCACCAAAGCCTTTCGATTAATGCAAAAATGGGCCCACTTAATGTGTGGAGCAACAGTCATCACTCTTCCTTAAATCCCTGTCTTGTAACCCGACATGGACGCAGTACCATAGGTTTTTTTTTAAATACCAACACACATTCTCATTTGATACCATGTTTATTAAATACTAGTTGATTGCATTGAAAACGTCTTTTCCTTGGGTTTGCATCAATTCGCAAGAGATAAAAAAAATCTCCGAAAAGTAGCTTTTCCCATATTAATCAAATAAAAACCAGCATAGTAACTTTTTTTTATATACGTATGTACTTTCATCTAACTGAAGAGAGAACATGTTACTCATGCAAAATCTGACAAATAAAGATAGTATTCTCTATATTTTAAGATAAATCAGAAATTTTTCTTTGAAGGAGGTACTGAACTAACTAGCTTAGCTGCTGAGTCACCTATCATTCTCTTACAAATAGCAACTGCAGTTGGAAGAATAAGCCATTCAACCATTGTATGAGCCTTGTCAGATTTTCCAATAAGTTGAGCAAATTCATATGAAGTTAAGGTAGCATTCCCATTCACATTGTGATTTTGAGATTTAATAGCATTTTGTGATATATTTCACTCTCCTAGATTAATTTTAAGGAATTATAAACACTTACTTTTGTATTCTTGATGTTTAGTTTCAAGATGATGGCGCAATTTAGTTGGTTTCATGCATTCATTTGACAAAAGTTCCAAACAAATAACACACTATGGCCCTGGATCAACTTCAGGGTCTACAAATGTAAAGCCAATTGTAAATATTCACAGTTATAGTTTCTTACGTTCGCAATATTCTTCGGTCATTCATTTTTAAGGTTAGGTTTGGAGCAGTTAGGTTAATCACTTAAATCATTTGGAGTTTCTTCAACTTCACTTATTGTTTTTATAAACAACCACTTACAAGCCAACGGTCCATGATTAAAAACGTTTTCACGAAAATAATAAAACGTAACAAATAAACATGAATAACTTCGCAATGTCTGACAACCATTAGTGTAATATGATGAGAAACGTGATAACTCGACTCGACTGGTTGGTCCAAGAACAGAACATTGGCCTTGGGATACGCAGTAAGCACTGCGCAGGTGTTTGAGAAGGAGGGGAAGCACCTTTGGGATGCACAGAAAGAACTCCGCAAGTGGGTGAGGAGGAAGGGAAGCTTTTTATTGATTAATATTAGGCCTACTGTTGTTTAGTTATAATTTTTACTTTTTATTTTGTTAAATTTTTGCTGTTGTTGCGGAGCCCTGGGTATCCGCGGACCACCTTTTAGGAACCACTAGGCTATAATGTATCATTTTATCTTTTGCTGAATTTCATTTTGTTAAATTTAAACCCTGTATTAACAAGTAGCTGACAGTTAATGAGACAATATTGAGCAATGTGATGTTTTTGCGTTTTAGTTTTATGTGTTTGGTCAATAACAGATTATTAATATGGTATTGTAAAAGATATTGTAATAAAATATATCTCCTCTAGCGTTGTATAAGAAAAAAAATTGTTTTTATGTAGCTCAGTTGCACGAGAACCCCTTTCTCAGGATTATTGGGTTTAAACACATGCTTAGAAAACCCCTTCTCTTTGCCATAACGATTTTACATGATACAACAAGAAGCTGGTTGATAATGCTTGGGGTAGGGGGAGGGGGGGAAGTACTTTTACCTAAATGCTATATTATATTGTAATTGAACAAATTTAAAGGTTATCATGAAATAAAAAAAGTAAAAAAAAACTATTTTATGTCATGCGTTTGGTTATTTATGTACTTTGAATTTTAACCTGTCTGTGGAGCTCCGTTAATTTACATATCTAGGTTAACACAATTTTACTTAAAATTAAAACTTGAAACAAAGTTAGGTTTTTGTGTTCATAAACTCTATATATATATATATATATATATATATATATAACATTTGTTTTGTTGTCAAAGCAATAATTATTATATCACAATCTTAATTCAATTTAAATCATTCAATAGCAAAACAAAATCTTTTAAACATTTCAAGGAAAAATATATATATATATATATATATATTTAAGTTCAACCATGTCTAAAATTATGGCACTGAAAGGTTATTTACCATTAACCAAATTAGATTTCTTTGAGTCAAACAAAATAGCCACACTGCTATCCCCAGATGGTAGTAGTATAAGAAATATAGAAACTTCTCACCCTAGACATTCTGTAGTTGAAAATTCGATCATATAATACACATTTATTTATATTTACTGAAAGATATGAATGTCCTCACAATATCTTCAAGTTACAAGTACATCTTTTATAATTCAAACTGGTAATAATTTGTAGAACAAGTCATTCTTTTATCCTCTTGATTGTAAACTTTTAACATCCCGGCATTAATACCATTTTTAAAACGATGCCAATAATAAAACAAAAACTAATCGTCCCCCTCAACTTAAAACAAAAAAACAAAAGGAACTTTCCAAATACACACCAAAGAGGTGATACAATTTAGAACTAGGAATATTGCTAGAATAGTGACGTATAGATGAGAGATTTAGTAAAAGGAAATGGTAAAGAGAAATACTTAATGAATGAACGAATATTTTGAGTAAAATAGAATCTGGCTAAAATTGTCTTTATTTAAAATTCCTTAAAAATAAGTAGTTCATTAAATAGCCGTCTAGCTCGGCTTCTATCAACGCGCATTCTAGTTGCCAAGTTAGATAACTATTGGGGGTTAGTCCAACTAATTTCCAAGATAAGCGCTAGCAATGATTACTTGTAATTACTCTCCGTGGACTTGAAACTGTTGATGCAGTAGAGTAGTCTGTGAAGGCAGCTATTAAACAAGTGTTTTTGTGAAATTCAGAGGAAAACTATGACAAGAAGAAACAGGTAAATGATTTTTTTTATTGTCACAGGCGATATTGTTTGCTGATGCTTCCAAGATTTGATTATTAACATAAGAGTTATTCTGTCTTCTATTATTAAAATAATTATCCAATAAAGTTTTTTTTCCCCCGAGCGTCAAAGGCAATTTTATCCAAATTAATACCAAATAATTTATGTAGTTTTACTAAATAAAATAAACAAACTAAAATGGAGATAAATATTAAACCAGCTATAAAAAAATAGTCAAACTCTTACAATATAGACCGTACCGTACGGCTGTTGCCCGACTAAGAATATCTAAATTGACAGAAGCGCCAATTTAGGTCATCTTATAAAGAGCTGATTTATTGTTCGAGTACCGTTGTACCGTTGTATCTCTTAACTTCGTGTATGATCAATTATTAACCTTGAGGCGAAACCTATTAGACGTACCTGTAAGCATTTTACAAAAGTATGAAGGATATAGACAAAATGTTGTTAACGCATGTCGTGCTTTATGAACATTATTTGTTGTGAGATATTGTGAATCAATATATTAAGCTGGAGAAAAGGGATATTTGATGAGTTTATTGTAATTTCTCAACAGCCTTATTCAGTTCCTTATTTAAATGTACATATACACAACAATGTTTTAAATCCGACTAGGCCTACTAGTAATTACCGTAAAATACGGAAAGATAAACGAAATGTTGTGCAAAGAAGTATAGCAACTTTTAAAATCATCATTAAACAGTTATACAAACTACGTACAAAATGAATAGGTAGATGAAGAAATAGGCCATGCATACAAAAAAAAAAACAGGATTGTAGTTCTACTGTTGCTTCATTGACTGCAGGATTAGACTACATGAAAGATGAAAACGACAAGCTAAAACAAAACAAAAATCAACCAAGAACCTTCAAGAACAAGTAACTGTAGAAAATTATAAGTTAATACAATAAAAAATATTTATCAGGTATTTGAGTGTGCATTCTCTACAAATTAGCAACAAACCTTCAAAATGTGAAAATTTTATAAATTGGTCGTCCGATAATATTTCTAAGGCTGTCATGTTACGGTGCATATATATCATACAAGGCTCTGGGTTTGTGAGAGATGTATTAAAATATTCCCTTTCCAACAAAGTTATCATCAAACGGTGTCTTAAGCCGGTGACTAACTGTAATATATTACATTACAAAGCTCGGCTCAAGTTCCTGATTGGACGTGGTGAATGCTCACTTGGAATGCTCGTCCTGACAGTGCTCGGGTTTTTTCTCATTTATAGCTGAAATGTCGGACCTACAAGTCACTAGTGAAGCGTTTTTTGATTTGTTTTAAATGTTGTCAATATCGAGGATCCCACAAAATAGTTTTCTTCTTATATTGTTCAATAAAAGATAAAGTGTTTTCTTGGTTCCACTTCATTTTATTCTGACACTTTCTGCAAAATGGTAGTATTACAAAATACGTCTTTCCTCTAGTATTAACTTTGACGACTCGATCACTGTGCTCAGCGCTAACACCTGCAGAGGCACTGACTTGTAATGCAACCATTAAAAGGATTAATTAAAAACCGATAGGAGAGTGGAGCACGTTTCTATTGAGCATCGAACATTGAGCGGCTCAGCTCGTTGCTCGCTACACTGCACTGACTAGCGTGTTACATTACAATGTTCTGTTACAAGTCAGTCGCCACCTTTACATTATACTGTTCTGTTACAGGTCCGTCACCACCTTTAGACAATTTTCCTTTTCTACAGGATTTATTTGCCTGAGTACCGACATTTTAAAAACAAAAGGAAGCATGTTCAAAAAATTTGAGAACGATGTCGTCCTTGGCTTTGATAGGCTGAAGGTTAACAGCGATCTTTGCTTTGATCAAAGGGAAGAATTGATAAAAGAGACTCGTAACAATGTCCAAGTCATAGTAATAAGATGTTCAGTTTGAAAGTGGATGAAATATATATACTATAGCTTCAACAAGCAGTCGCAAAGGAACCGCTAATTGAAGCTGCTCAAGTTGTTTAAAACCTTGGATTCAAAGTGAGAGCCTTTGTCCACGATTTGGGACCTTCAAACAGAAAACTGAATATCGATTTAAGTATCTCGTGGGATAAGCCATCAATGAAAAATCCATCAAGTAAAGATGAATATATATAGTTGTGCCCCACATTCTCTGAAGTTATTGCGGAATTACCTGCTTTATGAAGGATATAAACTTTAATGTAAAAAATGTGTTACAAAAGAAGAACTTATAAAATTAATTGAAACGCTAAGTGAAAAAGAAGATTTAAAGTATCGCATAAACTATCTATGAAGCATATCATAGTAGCTAAGACAGAGACGCAGAAAGGAAGGAAATCCAAGGAACTGTTTTCTCTGACTATTGGAAAATCAATATGATACAACTACTCCAAGTTCAATCATGTAGGAGAAACTGTAAAGATTGTATAAATGGATTTGACGTATTAAACTCTCTAATCATAGTGTGTGGAGCGTAAAGTTTGAAAATTTCTTATGTAAACTAAATAAATGATCAGGATGATGCACTGAACAAACTATACCAAAAAATCCCCACAGTGAGTTTAATTAGAAAAAAATAATTAAAAAGGGAAAAACAAATATCTGCTGAACTTCTCGCCTTTCAAAGAGGGTTTATGGTGTCTATTAATAGCCTTAGTGGTCTGTTTAAAGTTTTAAAATCTGGAAGTTACACTTATATAATGGTATATAGAATGAAACCACTACATTCTTGAGGATTACTTTCCTCAGATTTGAGGGCTAGGGCGATTTTATCACCATCCTTTGTTCACCACTGTATCTCATTGAATTAAGTCTCTAAAATTGAGCTGCAATGCTGCTGAAGGGATTAACAGTGAAAACTGTTTATTTGAAATAGGAGTTCAGACACTTAGAGCAGCTATTCTGTCTGAGGCTACATATGATGCAATTCCTAAGACCTTGTCACATAAAAGGGATGAAGACGAACATAAGCGTCCACATAAGCCGGACGAACTGACAATGAATATGAAGGTGAGCTCACATCCGCATCAAGATAACTCTACAGATAAAACTAATGAAGAGATGACTGAGTTACTGGAAATAATGGCTGGCTACATTGCTTACAGAGTAAAGAGGAAAAATCCAGAAAATGCTAACATCTACGGAATCCAAATCAGAGACACTTCTTCATAAATAAACTGACTGAAAACAATATCGAGGGGAGAATTTAGCAACAGTGTCATAAAAATGTAAAAAAAATATTAATCAGAAACTTTCGTGGAGGCTTTGTTATAGATGTTCCGAAGTTTTACACAAAATTTAAGGACAGAATATAAATTATGTATCCTGAAATCAACGAATTAGTAGTTTTGTGTTTCGTAAACACCCGTACCTAAAATAATAATAGCGCTTTTACAATAATACTGTTTTTATTTTCCTCAGCATTGTTAATACTGATTTATACCATTTGAATCCAATGTTATAATCCTACACCGTTGGGTTTCCTATCACGTAGAAAAAAGAAGCGATTGCTTGTACATAATTAATTTAGTTAAACTTGATGAGGATTGAGAAGGAGGATGCATCATGGAGTTATATAAGATTAATAAATAAGTTTATTGAAAAAACAATAATAATGTAGCATGTCAATCAGACAGATTGGACAGCACCAATTAAATATCAATATTTTAATAATTTACGAAAGAAAGAAACAATGTTAACATATTTAAAACAAGTAATCTACCTCAAAAATTATTTCCGCTGACTAGATGCAGTCAAATAAAATTACATATCTCCTTAAATTGAAACACGTGGTTGTTCAAAAATATTGTCTTTTGATAAATATTGTAGCGGATGTCAGTGAAGAGGATTGATATTATCATATTTAGGAATAAAATACTTTAACGCATGCCCTTTGCCATTGGATGATGTCAGATAAAGTTACATAAGCTTGTCATGCTGCCTACAAGAAAATATAGTAAAGGACGTCTATATAACAAATTCTCATAAAAATAATAGCTGAACCTAAAGAACATAATTAAAACAGATATATTTAAATAAAATATGCTTTAGTATCTACTCACCTTTTCAAGATGTCCTTGGATTTATTTACCGCGTGCGGGAAAAGAAAAATTATTCAATGATGGCTGCCAGACGCTCTATCGTAACTACATCTAACCAACAAATGAAGTGTATATCGAGATCATCACACTGACCTACTCCGCGTCAGAAAGGACTGGCGGCAATCCAAGGAAACATGTTTTCCCCTCACCCTGCAAGCGTCGGTCACTGGTTCACTCCTCTTTCCCCCCGCCTTCATCCGTATTTCTCCTTTCTATATTCCTGAGTTTATCACCCTTTTTGCTTTGTTCAGTTCGTATCAGATTTGGGACTAATATACAGGGCTGCTCTCAGGTTCACATACCCAATTTACTGCAACCCAGCGTCGAAGGAGGAACTTCTGCACCGTCCTGCATCGAAGAATACGACGACCATGTAGTTTGGACCGTCGGATCCATGAAAAAATAATGAAAAAATCAACGAGTCCTTATGACTTAGAATCTAGTTTTTGTTGTAAACAATAGACAATGTCTATTTGGACGTATTTAGTATTCTGTATATAGTCGGAGACGATTTTCATTTGTTTTGATAGTATGTCGAGTTGACAGTTAACCAATTTCAAGTCTTGTTGACTTCCAAATTTAAATGCTTATTTTATTGGTAAAATATTGTGTCCTCCAGAATGAAGGACAAGTCTCATTATTACTAGTTTCATATATTGTGCATCAGTCCTAGAGACTATGTTGCTCTGTATATTTACCATACAGTCTTTACGTTACGAGCCTTTGGCTTGGAATGCAGTAATATCTTAGTCAGAGACTTACTAATCTCCATGAGTTCCATTTATACATTTTGAGCTAATGTTTCTCAGGACGCCGTGAAAGTCATGTACACCTGTTTAATTTTTGGATGGCTACAACTAGGCTGTCTGTCATGCATTCCATATCTCAGTTGAGTTGATGGAAATTTTTATTTTTTGTTGGTCAAGTAGTCACGCTTCTCGTGCGGTATTATCTTCGGTAAGCAAACCAGGGAACTGCACTGGAGTCATAATGGGGTTCGCGCAAATAATACCTTTTTTCTTTGCCTGATTTTTGGGGTCCTATTGTGTTAGTGTTGCTCTTAGTGTAATTGCAATTAGATTTGTTTGTACTATTGAATGCTTTGGGAGTACCGTAAGAGAAAGAGACCAGCCATAGTACTATTTTGTTGACACCTGTTTATTAGCCATCGACCACTGTAGTCAATGAACTTTTCTATTGTTTATCATTATACAAAATGTTTCAAAGAGATTATCTTACATCCCAGTCTAGCAAACGTGAATAAGATTTATATGTATATCTTGTTCTATATTTTGTTATTAACTACTTGATTATTTTGTTCTTTAGAAAAATGCATCCAGTAGCCCGGCTCCTGCACAGCCATAGTAGCTACAGCAGGATATTCAATTCACAAAATCTTATTGTCTCCATCAAACTTATAACGTATAACCTTCAATATTATTGTAATATTTACTTTGTTATTTCTGTTTTTAATAAATCTATTAATTGTTCAACTTAATTCTTTTCAATATAAATTGTATAACCTGTACACAAAGTGACTCAATAAGAAGTAGGATTACATATGATAGACAAAATTTCAAATTAAATACTTAACGATAACTATGTTCTGTCATCGAGTTAGAAAACATTAGGTTGGGCGACTAGGTATTAATACTATGTTAACAAGAAACCTACAGAGGTTATATAGAACTTGTGGTTATTATAGTAACTCTAGAAATAAAGATATTCGCTCTTACTCGAACGAATACGTGTCTGTCGCAATACTGCAACGGTAAAAAGGGGAGTTAAGTTTCAGAGACTATATTGAAAGACAATATAGCTGGAATGATACCGGACTAATACCAGAAAGGTCTAGTCATGAAAAATAGTGATATAATAGAAAATAGAAACATTGCATCAAACCCTATATTTTTAGAGTTACTAAGAATAATACTATTTAAGCTAGCAAGCTAGTATAAACCCTCATGGAGAGCTACCAAAATAAACATCCTATAAGAGGAGCTTCCATTTAACAAACAAAAGATGGCTAATAATCAGGCATCTATACTGATTTTTACTATGACCGGTCATTTCCTAATGGGTACTGCCAGAACAAGCAATAGTAAATTAATTCATTTACCCATAAAAAGAGCTTATAGAATATAATAAAACTATCTTTGAATGATTAGATAAATATGGCACCTGAAGTGGCTGAAAGAAAGCCTTATCCTCGTGGGCCACTACTTTAATCTAGTAGTGATCAAACAGGTTGCGCACCACTAATAGCTACACAAAAAGGGTGCAATCAAGACTGCAAACAGTCGCTGACCTAACTAGGTCCTAGACGAAAGTGTTCGATGATCTGATTGTAGCCATAAAGAGATTCTATACATGATCATACCATTTAGGGTGACATGAAAATATAACGTTGTCTTAAGGACTTAGAAAAGTAAACCAAATCCATGGACTCAGTATACTCAATCACCTGGTCCTACACATATTATGTAGAGCATAGACCTCTCGTATTTAAACTATGCCTTATGGGCATAGGAAAATAATCGTCGAATTATCTGACCCAAGAAACTATGTCTGATGTACATAGAAAAATAACGTCAGACATTCTAAGTAAACGATGTCTGATGGACATAGAAAATAACGTCAGACATGCTGACTAAGTAAACTATGTTTGATGTACATATAAAATAATGTTAGCCATTTTGACTAAAGTAATAATGCCTGAGGGACATAAAAAATAATGCTATATATCATTACAATAAAGCTTGTGTCTGATGGACACAGAAAAAAACCCCATTCTAATTCACCAATCTATGTTTGAGGGACACAGATAGTAACGTCAGATATTCTGACACAATACTCAATGTCTCATCAACATTGAAAATAAAACAAATTTATCTAATACCCCAATCTATGTCTGAGGGACATAGAGCAACGTCAGACGTTCTGACCTGATACCCATAGTCTCAGAAAAAGGCTTACTCGATGATGCGGTGGTGAGAGACGCCTTACACATCGTGGCCACCAGAAGTCTTCGGTGCTGAATTTTAGTGCAGTAGTTCCTCCTCCGTCTATTTATTACAATGGAATACAATAATGCGAGGCCCAGGGAACTCATTATATAGCTACAGAACAGGCTCAGAAAATGAACTACATCAGGAAATCCAAGGGTAGAAGGGGAGAAGAGTTGCGAAATAACTCCACTTGTTCACTAGCACTGTTTGAACGTGTGTTGAGCAGAGAAAAACATCTTTCTTTTCTTCAACGTGTGCCTTTCGAACAAGACGTGACAATGCTTCGATCCCGAGACGGAACACTGGAGCGATGTTTCTCGATGCTTGGGCGTTTCTCGACAACATCAATTCAGAGTGAGTCACTACTTGATACATCCTATTAGAATAGATTAGTACTCTTGTTGTAATTGTCTTTATAGAATTTTAATTATCTTTATGGAATTCTTGATTGTAGATTTCATATTGTACAAATGCCATGCTACAGTCCTATGTAACAATAAACAAACAAATATCACTATTGCGATAGCTGTTATATTATAATCGTTCATAAATATAACACTGAAATAATGCTTGTAGAACGATATTTGTTATATTTTCCATGGCATTGTGTATTCTGCTGAATAAAGCTAAAATACAAAATTATAAATAAATAAATGCGTAGTTAATAAGTCATGAGTGTATTCCTAGATAACCTGTAATATACCAATGCTCGGCTCGAGTACTGCTAACGTGCCGGGTCAGCTGGTGGTGTACAGGCTACGTCATCACTGGAGTAGACCTGTACGTGAACCCTACAGTATAGTCTAGTAGCCGTGGTCCAATGTGTGAAGAAAATATAAGGTATCGCTTAGTGTCCAGAGATATCTAGACTATTTTAATATTATGGAGCACAATGGTAGTGCCAGATAAAGAAAAACATCTAATTGGCTGAGCATGTGATGTCACTGAAAACACAAGCCAGCGTATTACAACACAAAGTTTTATGAAAGAGAAACTAAGTTGTTAAAGATCTGTTGAGGTTAATTGTCGCTCAACTATTAATTTATTCATTGTTTTGTTGGTAGACATGTAACGCGAAAATTTATCTTTTGTTTTG
>CABFVX010004827.1:0-19755 GCA_902151425.1 Timema shepardi
GCCCCTGGGCATCAAATAATGGAGTATTAATAACCACTGGTAAGTAGGCCCCGGAAGATCAAACAATAGCAGATTATGAACCAGTGGTAGCCAGGCCCTGGGACATCAAACAAGATCGTATATCGGAAAATACCTAAAGAAATGCAGTACTCATTTGAAATTAGCTTCTTTTTTTATCACTTTTAAGATTTGTAAATACTGCTTAGTTTTCAATTTACAACCAGTAATAAAAGTGAAACGCATATATTTTTATACATTCATGAAGTTATTGTAATATTCAGATAAGCAATAGGTTTAAAATCAAGACCCGTTTTGATGCACCAAGCTATGAGTTCCTTTTATACTTTGAGTTGAAAAACAAAACTAACACAGTAAAATATGATCAAAGTGTAGGAAGGAAACACAGACAAAATAAATGTCACAACTCAGCACTCAAGTAGTATGACGTGGTGCTAAAAATAAACACTCTAGGATGAGTCATTAGTAGAGATGGCTTGATCCTTACTTGTTCGGCTAGTCTGTGTTATTGGTAGGTAAAGTCAAAGAAAGAATTTTCAGGAAGTAGACATAACAAATTTAAATTTGAATTGATCAATTTGGTGTCAGAAATAAAATAAAAGAGTAGTGTTAGTTTAATAAACCCAACAAATTTGAAATAACGACATTATGTACTATAAAAATAAAAGGATATAAAATATAAGTATCGGGGTATAAAACGGAAAGTACTTCTATAAGATTAAAAATTATGTAAATTTACAATTATTAACTATCTTATAGATTAAAAACTATATTTATTTAAGATCTTGTAACTACTTAATTGCATACACTTCATATGCATTTCTAGATAGAATAAATTTAATCTCTATGCATTAACTACTTTACCTTAAAATAAGCACGTAAAATGGATAAAATAGCAAGTTTGACTGCTTATTACTCGATAACTGTAATGATTTGAGATAATTGAATCAATACTTATAGCTTATATTTATACACTTATTAAAATAATGCAATAAAATGTTGACGGTCGAATTACCTTAACTATGTTTTATTTTATATTTTAATAATTCTATTAGGATAGATTTATATAAGCTGGTGTTGCTAGGACACAGAATGTGTTAGCGTATCTTAAAACATGTTATAATATTTTCACTGAGATAGGAATTTGTGCAATTTTTGCTTAAAAACTACAGGGCGTTCTTAAAAACCATGCTGCGTGTTTTCTAGTCCTTTTATGTAGGGACATAGATGCTTATTTATATATATGTCACTTTCGGACTGTTCCCTTTCATGTAATTTCATAAATTAAGGCTTTCCTGATTGGGATTGAGACTTTCAACTGCGTCTATGGATGTTCTTAAAAAACCCTATGTGATATCTGTGATTGGCCTTTGTAAATTAAATAGTGATCACCTAAACCTTTTAAGCACTTTGCTGTCTTGAAATACTAATTTCTTGTAATGTTAAATTGTTAGAATAGTTAATTAATGTCCACGCTATTAATCTGGAATATTACCTTGAGCTTCTATCTCTTTCTAACTACCTGTTGTTCCTCTTTACTGTATAATTCCTTTGATGTCGCAGTCACGTGTTTGTTAGTCCTATTACGGGAACACCTACCAATTGTTGGATAACCTAATTTTACAGACAAAAATAATCTCAGGGCTTCGAAATAAACTTGTATTGTATACTTAAACTTTGTTATCACTAAGCTTCCGTTAATTTCGCTTGCTTTTATGTTTCTTAAACTAACCTTGCCCAGTAATTATATATGTATAGTGTAATGAAATGGTAGAGGTTTCACCATCTTGACGCGTGATATCACGTCTTAAGTATCCCTGCACATTAGTAATTAATTCATTGAAAATAATAAAAATATACACTCGCTCCGTTTGTTTGCCGTGTCACAGTTATAAAAGACGCTATACAGGTTCATTTTTACATTTTTTTAGGTGCTCCTAACATGTTATGCTCGGCTAAAAAAAAATTAATTAGGTATCTAATTACCCCAACCCAACAATAATTCACTTACGAGTTAACTGCTCGAGGAGCCCATTCATAAACTCCACAGCTATAAACAGAATTCTTTATAATTAGTCCACATAAATATAATAATTAGACTACAATAACATAGTAATAGTCTACAGTTGATAAACTTACCCTCAAATGATAAAATGCCAGTTTTACTATTTTGGGTGTCGCTCTTGTACATCAGCGCTAGATTGGCCTTGGTAAAGTCCATCAACTGCTCGTCAATGATCAGCGATAAATGGTTCGGTAGCCACACACTGTATTTCCAGTCTATAAGACAGATATGAGGCGTCATCCAAAACTCGTTTTAACAACTTTGAGGTGCGTCACGGGGTACTTGCGTCCATTATCAAGGTAAAGTATTTATTTATTGAATTTGATGTTCCCTACAATGTTCAATAAAATAGCCATGTACTCGCTAGACGTGATGAATACTAAGGGTTTGTATCTAGGAGGGATTGATCCACATATATGTATAGGAAGCCTATATATATATATATATATATATATGAAGCCTATTTATCGCGTACTTAGAATTATTTTTAATACTATTTCAGCCTAGTTGAGTGTTAAATTAATCTTAGGTTATTCCGATACATTTTGGGGAATCTCTTAATATCTAGAACTACATTCATTTGGGTACCTTTGTTGGATTGTATAGCGTAGGTAAATGGATGGGCTAGGCCTGCACGTATATCTTTATCCACAGAGGCCTACCTTTATCTACACAGTTCTTTCGGGAAGGCTCGTTCATATCCATAAATACTCGGCGCACAGTTCATACAATATGGTGTCATCTGGTTAGGGTGACGCGGCAGGTACAGACTCTTGGTAGAATTCCAAGCCACCAGCTCGGGTTAATTGTGTCACATGGTACGGTCTAGATCTGATATCCATCTGAAGGGCGCGGCGATTATTCAATTGGTAGCAGAGATGTAGGTTGAAGCGTTTCTCAACTCTACAGTATTTAACTGCGTGCACACGTGTTTAAATATCAAAATATTTACTGTGCCATATTAGAAAAAAGCTAAATATAGTCTTATAATTTAATCCTCGTTGCCATTGTACTTAATTGCAAGTGCTTAATTATTATGACTGTTATAATCTACAACATTTCTTAAATTGTATCCATTAAACAGCAGAGATAATCTCAACAACTTATAGTGCCAACCTAAATATTTATACATTGAGTTAATTGTTAGTTACACATCAATAAATAATAAGGGTGACCTGGTGGTCTAGGGGTAAGGTGTCAGACTTCTATGCTGGCGGCCGGGGTTCAATCCCCGGTCCCGGCAAAGATTTTTCTGATTACCAAACCCTTCCTTCACCTCTGACAAGACATCTTGTGAATGTGGGGAATGCCAGGCCTCCACCGTGGTTCAGATTCCACGTTAAACTGTAGGTCCTTCATTTCATCTCACAATCACCACACCATTACACATTAGCGTAAGTGCGTATAACCCGAACGGGTAGTAAGACGCGGTGCTAATAATAATAATAATAATAATACTATGTTCATAATAAATTTGAATTGGCAAGGAATTTTTTTAATCAGATAAAATTAAAAATTGAACGGGGATTGACATCGAGCCCAATGATGTTATACACAAACACGCTATCAAAATATCTCAAGTAAATCGTGGGCAATAACCACAGTAAGTTTATACTTCAATAATCTTCGCTGGGGGTGGTTTTTCCTAAATGGTTTTCCACTCTCCCTCCACGCAAATGCGGGCTCACTTCCTCTAATTCAACCTTCCCAATTCCTAATCCATTAGAGTAATTAGTACTTAAAGCGTATAGCCCGGACGGATAGAAAGACGCGGTGCTAAATATTATTATTATTATTAAATAATCTCCGCAAATTATGAGACAATAAATTGAGTTGCAAGGAAATGAGAGAGCTATAATTAATTAAACCAAACAAATCGGTTTACACTGTGTACTCATTACAATAATAGTGTTTACTTTATTTTTACATATCTTCCACAATGACACACTTATATTCCATCGGATGAATCCTATGGAACGTCATCAATTTTCCGGTGTTGTTGGCTAGAAAACTCAGTCGCTAGCGATACAATAACACCACACAAACTCGCAGTACAGTAGGACTACTATAGAAACATTCCAAAATTAGGACTGTTTTAGTTCAGGCTGTGGATTGCGAGCTCCCGACTTGAGAGTTCTTACTTCCAAACGTAATATATGGTTGTGTGTTAAATACCTACCATCCTAAATAATGCTCACACATGATTTTGTTATTTACAGATTATGCTAATTTAAATTACATTCTATATTAATGTTTGTGAAAAGTGCGAATGTATTTGAAATTGAGACAATACTAAAACAAACAAATAAAAATATAAATAAAGGAACTAGGAATACTTTGCACCCTACCTTATGAGAATAAAAAAGGGGGGGTGCAAGTAAGTTACAACAATAGTGAAAATTTTATTAACAAAGGACAACAAACATATGAATGGCATATGATAGTAGATTACAAGATTCTGGTTGTCTAATTGGTAAGAGGCCTTATAGCCAAACATACTCAGCACTCTCGAAATATCATTAGTATGCCTCCGAACACTCCTGTTCGGCCTTTTGAGAGTTTAGGGTACGTAGTGAACATCCTACCCCTCTGCCCAAGGGAGCCCTCCTCTATCCAATAACGCATAAATTAAACATCCCAATTGGGAACCCGCGCGTTGGAAGTGGCTAAACAACTCCAACATTAAGATCAAATTTTATTAAGAAGAGTATACACTAACAAGGCTTATAAGCCCACGAGAAAGCAGCTTAGAATCCCACCTAAGGCGAATGAATATTAGAGAATGGCGCAGGCCACAACGGCCAAACACCAACATGTCGCACTCGAGAGGAGTGACTATAACGTGACCCCAGAACAACAGTAAAGTGGGTCGAATGGCAATGACGGCAGACCTAATTAGGTCGTTAATCAGTATCAGGCACTCCCAATGATAGCAGGCAGCTGTTCACATACATTATCCACTTGACAAAACCCTAAGTTGCCCAAACGCATTAGCGTTATACAAATAATTCCATTAAACGCCACCTAGCGTTGAACCTATAACCTTTGCAACCATGCCACTAAGCTAATGGCTAACTAACTTCTAAACCTAAGTAAGAATAATATTACATGCGCTCAAATCATATTGGTAACCCTTACGAAGGTTAGAACAATCCAGCAAAAAATATATATATATATATAAACTCAGGCCTCACTGATTATGAGGGTAAGCTAATCATATAATCATAAGAACCTTTCTAGGCAATAAGAGCCAGTCCCCAGTTGGGAGATTCCCTACGCAACGCCCTTATTACTCTGTCAACTAGCTCAAAGTGAGCTTTAATAACTTAAATACTCGACAGAAACACATATAATAAAAGACTACGGGCACAACACTAGGGAGCCTATCTAGTGACAAACCTTCGACTAGCACGCATAATAAATACACCTGATATCTCTTTCTATACCACGCCTCATGCTCTGAATGCAGCGTAAAACTCCTAGTGATCAGTCCAGTGCACTCCACACGAGCGTAGACCAACTGGGTCAGCGATATACCAGCAAAGTACCACGGTGTAGACGAGTAGGTGTGTACCAGCCAGGTACTCTATGTAGAGCCGACGAGGAGTACCACCAAGGTACCAGGTGTAGACTACCAGCAAGATTACTAGGCGTAGACGAGTTGGTGTGTACCAGTCAGGTGCTTGATGAAGAGCCGACGGGGAATACCAACAAGGTACCAGGTGTAGACCAACAGCAAGATTACCAGGCGCAGACGAGTTGGTGTGTACCAGTCAGGTACTTGATGTAGAGCCGAAGGGGAATACCACCAAGGTACCAAGGCGTAGACCACCAGAAAGATTACCAGGTGCAGACGAGTTGGTGTGTACCAGTCAGGTACTTGATGTAGAGCCGAAGGGGAATACCACCAAGGTACCAGGTGTACACCAACAGCAAGATTACCAGGCGCAGACGAGTTGGTGTACCAGCTAAGAACCATCTGTAGACCAGATTAGGTTCCACTAGTAATTTATCAGCTTTAGTAGACTGAAGGAAATAGAATCTAATGCGGCGGGGGCTAGCAGCGGTGAGCCCGAGGTTCCCGTCCACTGGACGCCATAGCGTCCGACTAGGGCAGCGACTATCGGCGTTGAAATGTTGACTCGTCACTCCTTTCTTGTTATATCTATATCGGAAGGCTCCGAGACCGGGACTAATACTGTTCTAGTGTAGTGAGACGGAGCGGAGAATCGAGCCAGGCCCAGCTCAGGAAAACTGCGCCTGCGCGACCAGCTACGAAAAAGAGAGGGGATAAATAAACATTAGAAGGACGAATATTACGACTCTTCCATGGAAGGGTAATTTAGGATAGTAAATCATTGATGCCCGTTGAAGATCAAGGAAGATAATAATCGGCGGGTGTGAACATGGGGCCTACAAAAGGAGCTAAGGTTAATGAGTATTTGATATTTATCTAGGAGGTTACGTAACCATTCACTTATGCGAGATAATCTTGATTAGCTCGGCACAACTTGTTCCACTTATTTAGAGGCAAAAAGCATGCCATTATCCCCCTGAGGCACAATTATTTCTGTTGAATATTAAATATATTTTAAATCTCTTTGGTTGATTAATGTTTTTAAATCTATAATTCTAACTTGTAATTTCCCTTTTTTATTAATCATATCCTAATTTTAATGAAAATACAAGACTTGAGAGACTAAAGTTATTCTTCCTAAATGTTTGATTTTTTTCGAAGAAGATTTGAATTTGCTAACATTAAAAAAAAAATCAAAACCAACTAAGGCTCTTTGTCCACCGAGGAGACCAAAACCAAGCGATTGATCACTCACGACCAAGCAACCAATCACCTGGGAAACTTTTACATTTAAACAATGCTTCACTCGTCCACCGAGGAGTCTACGAGCTTAGCGCTGGCGATACATCGTAAGGAGATCAAACATGTTGGTCGCCAGGCTATAAGTTGCCCACTAGGCCCCTTTCAAGGCCGAGTGCTCGTCCGTCCTGGTGTTCCCCCGGCACCCGGACGGATAGAAATATATCGAGAGGCATGTGTTCTTTCAGACCATCCGGACCCGGACAGATCTCCATCCGAGCGTAAAAATCACCCGGATCTTCCTGCTACAAACCTCGAGTCTCGGACGGGTAGTTTGCCCGGACTGAGCTCTAATGGACCACAGTGTGTAATGAATACCTTCACAGGATTCGGGTATTTTTCGTCCGAGTGGTTTCTTGGTGTACTGTTGAGGTTTGTTGAGGAGTGTATAGTTTGCATTAGGCAGGCAAGACATGACAAAAGAGCAAGAAGAAGTAATGTGAAAATGCTAATTAGTTTAGCTGAGGAAAAACAAGAAATATGGGACAAATCTATTGAAGAGTACAAAGATTGCAATGATACAATAAATGCATGGAAAAGTATTTGTGGCCAACTGAAGTCAGATTTTGAACTTTTAAATGATGGGAAGAGTAAAGAATTTGATAAGTTTAAAATTATTTGTAATTTTTATGTATTTTTGTAGAATATATATGGGGGTGGAGATAACACTCTGTCTCTAGACCTCAACCATTTGACCTAATCTTACCTCTGCTCTCCTGGCGTATGGAGGAATCCATTTCTGAGTTGGCAACACCATTAAGATAAATTCCATTACCCCCAGATGGTAGGATGATACGTGAGAATGATTATGTTGGAAAGCAGAGAGGATCTACAGCTTAACGTGGGTTCCAAACCATGGTGAGGACCTGGCATTCCACACATTCACAAACCGCGAAAGCACACACTTTGCCAGAGGTGAAGGAAGGGTTTAGTAATCAGAGAAATCCGTTCCGGGACAATAATTTGAGCCCCGGACCCCTAACACAGAATTCCTACACCTTACCCCTAGACCACCATATTATTCTGTAAATTAACAACCTATTGATATCTTACGTAACTAAAAAACATTTCGTTTCCGTATTTGCTTTCATTAGTAATTTTGTTATATGCCAATATAAAAAATAAACATAATCTATGTATGAAAACGAAAATCTTAATCAATACTACTTAATTGTCCGTGTCTCTTTTTTAAAGGAGTGCTTGTAATGCCTGGTCCACACGTATATTTTCCCACAAATACGTGGACAGCTGTATAAAAACATATTTTTAACTATAGCTGTGATCAATTTATAATATAGAGAAAAGTTCGGTCCCAGGAGACACTTGGGCATTCAGATAAGTATGGGTTATCGTGTGAAGACACCATCTGGGTGCTGGCTGTCCAGACAAATTTCTAGATAGGCGATCAACCGGACCATTTGAAAGGGGCCTCTTTCGATCTTTTCACGGTTTTTCTTGTAAGTTTTCACTTCTGGGCGACAAAATGCCATGGACAATGCCAAAGAAAGAAAAAGAGGCTGATGTAAACTTTGTTAATGGGGTAGAAAATCACCCCCATTTTGAACAACAACCAGGTCCTCATCAAACGATGACATTCTCGTGACTGATAGAAAATAGGTTTCTTGTATGAATGAGAAACGGGGCAAATTATAGTAGGTGACTAGTTGCCTGTGATGTATCGCGTCGCGTTAGTTTTCTCGGTTTACTAAGGGCCTTAATCTGACCCTTAATACGAGTTTTTTATTTTCTCTTGTACAGCAATATTATGTAAAACGATATTATCTATATGATAAATTTAGAATCTAGTTGTAAATAAAATTTGTAATGTATTTATGTTGGTGTGTGCGCTTTTCTGTGCAATGGATGAAATATTGTGTTTGTTATATTTGTGTCCAGATAGGTAATACTATGATCATCATCTCAGTGCTGACCACCCGCAGACTCCGCACTGTCACCAATTGTTTCGTCATGTCTCTGGCTGTCGCCGACTGGCTGGTTGGAATATTTGTGATGCCACCGCAAGTAGCTGACCTCATGATGGGTATTACTCATATTCAATATGAACATTTTATTTTTGCTTTGTTATTTTCAGATTTATTTTCTTACCACATTTAAAGGTTCGAAATTTAGCTTATTTTTGTATAAAACATTTGTTTCCGTTATTTTACAGGCGTTTAGCACCGGATGCGTGGTTAGAATATGCTATATTATTTAGTCAACTCCAAATTATTCGTACTTCATTTGTTTTAATAGTGCATTAGCATCAAAAGTTTTAGGAGCTTTCAAGTACACTTACAACGTTTAAAAGAGAAGGTCCTACTATAAAATGCAAAATCTACGTACTTTCAAGAATGTGTTGTGGGAGCCGATCAATCGAAGTGATAGCTGAAAGAATAAAAAGAAGAAGAAACGACCACTGTTCCAAAAAAGAGGAACTTTTTAACCTAGTTAATCTCCCTCAATTTTCTGAGCACGTTATTTAATACGTACACAATGGAGCAAACGAAAAAGATGATATAGGTGTCCCCGGAAACATTATATTGTTTGGAGCAAACCCACCCGTTCGGGTCAGTGGCCATTATATATAGATCTAGTATGTCCACCAATCTGGACAAGTAAATGGAAAAAGACATCGCTTCAAAACCCAATGACAAGAACAAATATACCTTGTGACAATAATATATATATTTCTCTGATAAAGTGAACATTCACCCCAGTATTCACTATTCAAGATAAGTATTTTAATCTCTGTGTGTCATTATGGTTATAAACTGTTACTAAGAATAATGTTTATGAAAAAATCGATATATTTATTGAGTAAAAAAACTCAATGTCATCAACACGCAATCAATCCATACCAACCGAATGGCTGCCATTTGTTGGCGAAGATAGTGCTAACTTTTGAGGGTATAGGGTGTCAAGTGGTTAACACAATGAGCCCCCTGGTCACTAATTTCAGTTTCCTAGACCGGAGCATCTATTTTGTCATTCAAATAGCTCCTCATTTGTCCTCACAAGGCTGAGTTGACCCCACATTTTGCTTTCCAGAAAATAAGGAGGCACTGGGGATCGAAGCTGGAACCTCTAGATCTGTAGCCAAGAACTATTGATGCTAGGCCACAGAAACGCTCTATTGAATATAAAATTAAAACAGATATATATTTGCCATGAGCTAATAAAACTGTTTTTAATATTTAGCTCACTGTGTTTTAACTCAAATATTGTCAATCCTGTGGGATGTCAGAGAGGAGGCGAGAATCCATGACACGCTTCTCAGAGAGCCGAATATTGTGGCTGAGTCAACGATCTGGCTGGAGCAAGAAGATAGAACGAACCCTAGGGTTGGTGAGAGTTTCTCACTGTGCTTCAAAAAATAAACGTTTGGAAATAGATTATTGTCAATCGGAAATGTTTGGCATCCATTAACGATCCTACACCCGTACCAAAACCGCCTACACTGTTGCAACGAAAAATAACAATCTAAAAAAGGTGAAAGGAAACAGGTGGTGTGCTCCTAATGGATCGTTTATCAAATATAATTATATCAACTATTCAAATCATAAGGGTATTCATGAGTGGGGCAGCTTATAAAAAAGGTGTAAGAAACATTTAGCCAAAGTACAGTAATGACTTTGTGCGCAGGATGCCTACACTTTGCGGCAACATTTTTGATAAGAATATTTACAAGCAAAACTTACGGGGTGTCTAACTTGAATTATCTCTGCCATACCGATCTCAACAATAGGTGAAGTTTCGGAAAATACAATGATGGCACAGTGTAATAATTTCTCACCATCATCGACGTGTTTAGCAAGATGACCTGGAGGTGAACGATTATCTCCAAAATGGACTGTGTACACAGACAAGGTATACACCAGACCCCCAGCCTCCAGGTTAAAATGGCTGCGCTTATAGAAGAACTTGAGTCTTTCAATAATCAATACGTGCAGTCCCGAGTGACAATATCGCTATCAAGCAGGATTTTTTCTAAACATTACACTTTAAACATGGGTTTACTAAAAAACAATCAAAAATTGTTTTATTGTGTCAATAAACCATCTTTCATAAAACTAGATTTAGGTAGCGGCCCGTGCCATTTCCATAAGCGAACTCACAAACGAGCCACTATAGTTGCTTTGCTTGGTTAATATATTATTCATGTGTGGAGGTAACAATAATGTAAAGGTAGGCCTAGGGCCAAGGTGATTAATTATTCATGTGGTAAAGATGTGTTAAGTTATTGATACCATACCCTAGCACGTTGTTGCATCATGTACATTTTTAAACTATTGGTAGGTGTTGTAATTTATTGTAAATATTGTGTATAAATGTGACAACGAACCTTTTATTGGTGTGAACTAGGACTAAAATGTATCATCTTAGTAACCTCAATTGTAAACATGGCACTTGAGAGTTCTGCAATTGTTTAAAAGAAGTGTTTATTACTTACGTGAAACTCTAAGGCAGACTGGTCGAGTGATTTTCCATAATAGCAGTCCATAATTTAGTTTAACTCTGTAAAATTTGGAGAAATGTAACGTGATTATTTGATTTAAGTCACGGCATGGTTGATCTCGACGAACATTGTGTTGACAAATGAACCAGTTGTACCAGCCTGGAATGTATAAAGGTGTACACATTAGTTAGTTAGGATATTATCAAGTGTTTTGTTAATTTAACTGTTAATACTATTATAGGTGACTCTTAACATCAAATTTTCTCTACGTTCTAATTAGTTGTAAAGAGTCAAGAGGGCAAATCTGTAACAAAATTAATTTCACCTTTGTATAATATTATTTTTTTATATTAGTAAAATTGATTTCGGTTGGTAGGCCTGACTTACTTTGTTGTGAAGAGGGCATTTACCGCTCCTAGCGGACATTTAAGAATTCATTTATTTTAGACCCGTTGTTACAATTCAATATTCCCTTTTAATATCTATTTGTAAGCTCTACACGGTCCATATCGCTATTTCGAACATTATTTAATTATATTACTGAACGCATACTTACCTGGAAGATTAATTAACATCCATTATTTTAACGTGAAAGACGACAGGATGAAACACCTGAGCCGGTCCTCACTGCGCTTGCGCGGACCGAGAAGAGAAGTGAAGCCACGCGCATGCCCGACACTCCAACTTGTGTGGATGACGGACTACCCCCACCCCGAAAGGCCCTCACCAACCGCAAGCGACACTTCCTTTCGTATGGGGGGAGTGAGCATAATGGCTGCATCGTTTGGGTTGATGGAATCCCGCCCGACCTGGAAATTGGATGTTTTGGCCCAATTCTCACCTTTTCACATTATTGACATCTATTTTTTTTTTGTATTCTCTACTTCAGTAAACCCATTTTATTTCTGACGTTTTTCCTGTTCCTGACTGATTTTTCTTGAAAATTTCCCTCATATTACTCGTCATTTTTTAAATCTATCTTATGCTACTGGAGGGGCCTTATCAAAGCCCGCTAAAATGCTACGAGGAAGGGAAAAGGCGCGAGAATAAGGGGTAGACGCCATAAGTTGCCAAGTAAGATGGTGGGTTTTGGATTGGTACTCCAGCATAAAAGGAAGTTTTAAGTGGAAATTTTCGGTCGACGGACGAAACATCGTGGCTAAATGAAGAAGGGACGGCTAGTCTGTGTGCGGAAGCGTTCGCGGACTTCCGGGACGGCTACCCCGTGATCTACAGAATTTACAAAAGAACCAGGCCGGCCCGAGTACTCCAAGATTAATCTCGCTACCCAAATACTGCTGAATAGTCTTACTTGATCTGGATCAGTGGTCGCGAGTTCCGGACCGTGCAAGGCCCCAGTTTTTTTTTCTCTTTCTTTTCTTTACTAAATTTTTTTATTGTTTGATTGTAGATGTTGTATTGTATTTGCTTTTTTTCCACCAAAGTCAGTAATAGTATTTTTTCTTAATTGGTTTTATGTCCAATATTTCTTAGGTTAATTAGCATTATAACACACCATGACGTCTGGTAGGTAGGGTACTAGTTTTTTTTATTTCTCTCAAAATTAAAGGTTTGGGTTTAACTTGTAAAAAGGGTTAACCCCGAGAGTCCTTACTAAGGTTTTTTTTATGCATACATATGCTCATGTCCCCTTGCGGAAAAACAACCTTTTCCCTCACACTTAGGCAGTGGAGATCCTGTGGCTTACCTCACGAGACTAAACTGGACGAGCCGTGGAGATCCGCAGCATCTGGTCGGTGAGTGTAGAAAGGGGAGGGAACTTTCAAAGGGCAGTCTGATGAAAATAGTTCCTTGCCCAGTTTCAATCCCCCCAGAGGACACCCCGAAAATTTTTTTAAAGTAAATTTTTCCTTCTTTTTTTATCTCAACAGTTGGTTTATTAACACTGAGTGAGTATTTTCATTACAAGATGAGGAACAGATACGATTTTTTGAGGATATAACAGCAGAAGTCATAACCTCACATTCCTTTATGACTCAAGCAAATCGGAAAGTTACACATAGCCATAAGAAACAGTCTCAATCTTTTTATCAACCAACTAGGCCTAATAAAAACACTCAGTGAAGTCACCTTCAGCGCAAATTTTGTAAAAAAAAAATTGAACATATGATCTCAGAATGCACTTAAGAAGAAACTTAAGAAGAAACAGAGTGAAAATGAAAAGAAAGCCCAAGTTGCTGAAGTTGAAGCAGAGTTCATTTTGGCAGCCAACACGTCCTTGTAAGTGGATTCTATTTTGTTTACATCCTGGTATCTAGAATCAGGAGCTTCAGAACACATGATCTGTGCTACTTGTTGTCATCTTCTGACTAATATTCATAATCTCCCAAGTCCTTCGAATATCAAGCTCGCAAAATCAGGTGAAATTTTAAAAGCGACAGAAGTTGGTGATCTCTGTGCGTCTTTTGAGTTGGATGGAAAAATCAATGTGATCAAGCTGAGAAATATTCTTATCGTGCCTGGTCTACAACATAACCTCTTATCAGTCAGACGACTGGATTCCAATGGATGCAAGGTAATTTTTGAAGTTGTAGCAAAAATTTTCAAGCATGATAAACTTGTAGCAGTTGCATCCGAATCTGCCAAAATGTATTCAGTGACTTTTTCCGTTCAAAATCCCCATGCCAATGTTGCGGAGGTAGATCGTACAAATCTAAGGCATAAACGATTGGCGCATATTGGCAATACCAGTTTGAAGTCTCTTAGTGAAATGGTTGATGGCATGAATGGTGTGTGTAAACAAAAACTTATAACCCCGAAATCTTCATGTGAGCACTGTATCCAAGGTAAGATGACTAAATTGCCTCATGTAAAAACTCGCTCAAGGGCTAAGCGACCCTTGCAGCTTGTCACACAGTGATGTCATAAGTCCAATCAGTCTTACATCATATGACGGTAAGAGATATATACTTACCATAATTGATGATTACAGTCACTTTACCTATGTGTACACGATCAAAGAAAATTCGGAGGTATTCGAGTGTTTTAAGAAGTATGAAGCTCTAGTGACTGTTCACTTTAATGAAAGAATAAGCCACTTCAGGTTTGATCGAGGAGGAGAATACTTATCTTCAGAAATGAGAAAATACTTTGAATTCAAAGGTATACAATTTTAATATACTATCAGATATACACCCTCTCAAAACGGAGTAAGTGAACGCATGAATAGAACACTAATGGAGCGTGTGCTGTGTATGTTAATAAGTGCAAATGTTTCGAAAGATCTCTGGTCAGAAGCTGTGATGACAGCAGTATATATTGTTAATAGAAGCCCAACAGTAGCTTTGAGATTGTAAAAATCCTGCTGAGGTCTGGTATAGTCAACGTCCAAACTTGTCAAAATTGCGTGTTTTTGGTTGTATTGGCTATGTACGCATTCCTAATTAGATACTTAAAGGGAAACTGAACAATCGTACCCAAAAGTGCATCATGATCGGCTATTGCCCCAATGGCTATAGGATGTGGAACCCTATCACGAGAAAGATTGTTTTGGCATACGATGTGTTTTTTGATGAAAATGTCACTTGGAGTGAAGAAAATATGACCACATCCCCAGCAGTGAGAGCAGCACTACTTTGTGAAACAGTTACCATTCCATCAGAAGGAAGCCTACCTTCAGGCGAAGCCAGTCATGAAGAGTTGGATAATGAAATGCCTCCACTATCAGATGAAGGTGAACTTCGTCGTAGCTCACGCCCACGCATGAAACCAAGTTATTTGCAAGATTATGTAGCATTTGCTATGAATGCAGAAAGCTTTCTTGACAATTTGCCTCAAGATTTTGATTATGTCAAGGGTAGACCTGATGAGAGGAACTGGAGGCTAGCTATGGAAGAGTAAATGAATTCCCTCAAGAAAAATGGCACCTGGGAACTGACTTGTCACTGGGTCTTCAGCATCAAGAGAGATAAAGATGGCAATAAGGATTGCTATAAGGCAAGGTTGGTGGTTAAAGGTTGTCAACAGAACAAAGGTTTCGATTTTAGTGAGACCTATGCCCCAGTAGAACGCATGACTACTGTGAGAACAATGATAGCCATCATTAATCAAGAAGATTTACATGCATGTCAGATGGATGGGAATAATGCATTTTAGCATGGAACCTTGCCTGAAGAAGTCTACATGCAACAACCCCCTGGTTTTTCAAATATTTTAGAACTTGTTTGTAAGCTCAAGAAGTCATTGTATGGCCTCAAGCAGGCAACCAGAGAATGGAACAAGTGCCTTGACACTTTTCTTAGATTACTTGGTTTTCAAGCAGTGCAGAATGATCCATGTCTGTACCTACATGTTGTTGGTGATACAAAGGTCTACATACAGATTTTTGTTGACGATTTGATCATCAGCAGTACTCACATACAACCACTTGAGAAGATCAAAGCTGCACTTCAAGCTAAGTTTGACATGAAAGATCTGGGTAGCTTACACTTTTTCCTCGCAATAAAAATTGAGAAAAGAAACGATGGTATATATCTTAGTCAACCATCTTATATCAAAAGACTTTTATGCAAATTTAACATGGAAAATTGCAAAATAGCTAAAACACCAATGGAGACAAAAAAAAACCTATTGAAGATGGAGGATCAACCTCTATAATTGGCATCAAGCCATACAGAGAGCTCATAGGCAGTCTGATGCACTTAATGTTATGCACCCGACCTGACCTGAGTTTTTCTGTCAATTATTTCAGCAGGTTTCAAAGCTGAGCAACTAACACTCATTGGGAGTCACCGAAGCGCATTCTTCGCTATTTACAAGGAAGGGACACCCCTAATCGCATATGATGATGCAGATGGGGCCAATGATTCCAGTCGTAAGTCAACATCTGGATTTCTTCTGAAAGTTTTTGGTTCAACTGTATCTTGGACAACTCGAAAGCAGCCCACTATTGCCTTGAGTACCTGCAAGGCAGAATTCATTTCACTTGCCAATGCCTGTACTGATTTCCTGTGGCTACGCAGTCTACTACTGGAGCTGGGAATCAACCCCAAAGTGACCACCATATATGAGGACAACCAGCCTGCAATCAAGTGTCTTGAGAAGTGGGAACACAAAAGATTGAAACATATGGATGTGAAATATAAATTTTGTAAGGGAGTTAGTGCGTGATAAAGTTCTCAAGATTGAATATGTTCAAAGTGAATTTCAAATTGCTGACATTATAACAAAAAGCTTAAATTTTACTAAGTTTAAACAACTATGTAAGTGGCTAGGATTGAATGCATCACAGATTATGTATTTCTCCATGTTCCCAACATTTACCTCCTTTTCCACCCTGGTTTCTAGCACCCACAAATAGGATTCATCCATGTTTAACACATTTGCCTCTTATTAGTACACATTTAAAGCATGTTAAATTGAGGTGGAGTGTTGGTATAGCAATTTAACATTTATTTATTATTAATACTGGTACATTTTTATGCATATGTTGGTAGTTCTGTTTATAGTATGTTCATGCCTGATATGTATTTAGTTTTTTAGTTCATATTAATATCTAGTTTAAAAAACTACTTTTCAACCCGGTAATATTTGATGTTCATAGAGTAAACGCTATAAAACATGTGGGGGCACATTTTCAAAAACACCCAACAAGAATTGAAACCCCGATCCCCTTGTCATAAGAAATACAGTCTATTTCATGAATGATGTATTTGATCATTCAAGCATATAAACGGTTCAGTGAGTAAATAAGTATGCATTTATCTCATATATAGTAAATTAATGACACATTAATAAATAGCTGAGTGTTTACATTATATGATCAAATATTTACCTTCACGTGCTTATGCTCCTTTATTTACTTGCATATGTCCATGAGCAAATATTTATTCTCACATGCATGTATGTATGCACTTGTCTAAGTGTATGAGTGTGGCCTATAGTTGTGTGTGTGTGCATAGATTGATGTAAATAAGTAATCCATAATTAGATTAAGGTATTTATACATCATTTTCATTTAATAAGCTCACATAATTATAAAAGGTATTTATTTTATAAGCGGCTCTAATTTTAAAATTTTGTTCTCAGAGTGTTTTTTTATTGTGTGCTTATCTTAAATTTTTGGATAGTGTCTTCCAATAGTTTCTTCCGATTGCCTATTCAAATAATGTATTCCTATAATTTATTACAATAGTTTCTTCACGTTGTTTCTTCCAATATAATTTTACAATGGTTTGTTCCCATTGTTTTTTAAATGTTTTAATGTAGCGTTGTACTGCATAAGTAAACATAAAAAACCTAAGTTTACCCCATTTGTATGACGGCCGGAACCACATGGAACACTAACGCGAGTGACTATCAGACACACCTTCTCGGAACCGCGGAAAAAATAAAACTGATCTCCAATGTTGGGGTGTGGTTGTGCCAAAGACCTTGAGTAGCAAAGAACTTGTGCTGTGAAGATAACCTACTCTAGGATGATCGAGAACATTAACGAATTTTGTAGAAGCTATGTTGTCATACGCATGTTATGTTCCCGATTTTTCCTGATTGTCCCCCCCCCCCCTACCACGTTTTTTCCGTCTCTCCTTTTTCTGGGTTGTGTGGTATATATAGTGGCGGCGGGGCAACCAGTCGTCACTATTGGACTAAATCGTATTTGGAGAAGGAGAAGCTCCGGATTCGATTATATTAATATAATGTAAGATTTAAATTCTTTTTCGGCTTCTTTAACTTTTCTATTTATCTAAATTTAAATTTCTAAATTCATTTTTGGCATTTTCTATATAACTTTAAAATATGAAACACAAATATAATAGTTGTAAATTTCTATGTTAATTAGTTGCAGGCTCAAGGCGTGTATATCGCTAGTCGATCTGTGTTTTTTTTCTGGATAATAATCTATTATAAACCTTTGGGCGTTATCGATATTTTGTCTTTGAATATATTATCAATCTCGAATGTTGTTACTATTTTGATATTTGATTTATTTTGTTGGATAAAACTTAAAACATGCTCACGGGAACATTAAACTTATTGAATGTAGATAAATGATCTGGTTATCAACAACGTCCAAATATTAACGTATAAATATTTATTATTTTTACCAAATATTGTGGAATTGTATGAAGTAATGTAAATAAGTGGATAGAATTTAAGGTAAATATTATATGGTTTGTTCAAGCGTTTCTGAGTGTTGATCTTATATTGAATTCCGCAACTGGTGGGAGTTGCGAGGTCTGGTTTTCGAATGTTTGGCCTAAAATATTCAAAGCACAGAACTACATGCACTCGCCCCTATTGTCCCCTTTTTTGACCCTATTATATTTTGTTATTTTTGGACCTCCTGCTTTTCTTTAATTTAGTTAAGGATGGTTCACTAAAATTAATTTTTCAAGAATCTTAAATAGTTTTATTTAAATGTAGGCCTATAGTTTTTATTGATAGTATCAACTTAAAATGTGTCCAAAGTTAAAAATAGTATTTTTATAGTTTTTACTTTACATTTTAATACAGGCTGATTCTCAGAAGAACATCCCTCTCATACATGACAAAAACCCTACTACGGAAGGTATATAAAGCTATTGTAACTAAAGATAATATTATTTAAACACAAAGAACTAACATATTTAAGCTTATATATAATTCAAATTTTTGTTAGACGTTTTACCAAACTTTAAAAATTAGATAGTTAGAATAAAATATATTGTATTGAATTAACTAGACAATTCATATTATTGTTTAGTGTATATAATTTTATAATTATGTTCTATCATCTACGCATTTTAATTAAGTTAATGATCTTAGAATGAAGAGAGTAGAATTATTTATATTAAATGTACTCTTATTTTTCTGGAGGGAAAATGGTAAATCATTTAGGAAAACCACCCTTTAATACAAACAACTGTTTCCAAACCCTAGCTCCCTCTTAACAGAAACTCAGACTAAATGTGCAATATATTTTGTCCCCGTGTCCACCTTATTACACCCTCCGCCGATCCTATAGATAAGGCCCCTAAAAATATAGGACAAGAAGGATGTAACAATACATAGAAAATAACAACTGGAAATAAAGCAAAGTTTAAATCAAAGATTCTTTAATTGTCAAAAAGTATGAAACAAACACGGGAAAGATGGCCTTAATTCAAAACATCCTATAGCTACTATTCTGAAAGAAAACATTGACTTATTTGCGCAGGAATTCACAAAGTAAACTGGACTTAAGGTCCTTCAAACATAAAGTTATGGCTGGTTACACATAACCCAACACAAGACTTAAGGTCTTTCAAAGCGTAAACGAAGAATAAGTTTTACATATGTTCCCTTGACATATCGAATGAACTTAACTTGCATTTACGTTAATTCAAAGTACTACAAATT
>CABFVX010004827.1:20380-59189 GCA_902151425.1 Timema shepardi
GTAACTTTACAGGGTTTCCAAGCCGCTGATTGGACGCGTGATTGTCGCAATGCAGTATTCCATTTCTTGACCAATGTAGAAGCTTGAAAGTTCGGCGAGGGTTTTCCATATCCCTCCGCCAGACGGCAGACCAGGGTTAGTTGATTTGGCGAAGAGGCATCAAGTAAACATTGGCTAGTTTTATTGCAATTTTCGGACCGAGTAGATCGTCGAACACGTTCTCCCAGTTGTAGTCGTTCAACTCTAGTTCATCGGCGCTTTTGACTCGCCAGCGACGTAGTCAGGGCAGGTGGATGAAGGTACGTGTTGAACAGTTATTTTACTAGACTGTTTGTAATGGATATTTTTAGAATGCTGTTTTTGTGTAATGGTTGGGGCAACATTAGGCTATAATAGTGAAGAATACTATTATAGGTTAGTTCGAGGTTATTCTGGGGGGTGGGTAGTATGTATTTAGGTGACTCGAACTTGTGATATTAGGTTGGGTGGGGAGCAATTGTACAATACGAAGCATTGTATTGTTACAACCTAAATGAATTTCATCTAAGTACTCAAGTTAACATCTTAGGTTAAGTTCTAATTGCTGTTAAAATTTATAGTAGACGGATTTACAACGTTCAAGAGTTAAACATATTCACCTGTTTCTCGTTGTAAACAAGGTTCCATTGCATCTGAGTCATAGGTGTCTGGTGAGATACCTAACTCTTTCTTTCCACAGCATAGTTTCTGATTACATTCTTCACTGTTCGGGATTGAACTTAGTGAAACTTATCAGTCTTATGAGACATTATTATTTACCATTCTCTTTTACCTATATATATATAGCATGAGAATAAATACCTTGTCATACTGAAACTTTTAACTCACAATCCTAATTTCCCAAATATGTCAACTATGATATTTGAAAAAATCACATGTGCGTTTATCTATGTACAGTAAAGCTTGATATACATTATTGCAGAATGCACCACCATACTCATGTTGCGACGTATGATTATAAAGTTAATTATAGCTATTCTTTCCAGGTATCATACGAGCTTGAACTAAATTCTTACAGTAGAGTATATCACCAAAACTATCAAAGTGTTCCACCCATCTCTTGTGGTTTTTATTAGCTACATAATTAAAGAAGTGGTATCGAAAGAAAAGTATCGATACTGTACTCATTAAAAATATCAGAAGAAAAATATCTATATAATACCAGTATCAAAAGAAAAGTATCGATAGCAGTAAGTATCTGTGTCGAAATTTTAATCTGGAAAAAGGTTTGTTTAATCTAGAAAGTAATAATAATTTAAACTTTTTGCATCATAATTATGGTTTAATATTTATTTAAATACTGAAAATTATAATGATAGAGCTTTACAAAAGCTTATTTTGTTTAGTTTGTGATTACCTTGCCCCACCGCCCGGTAAGGCATCCGGCTGTTTTGATAAATATGAAGGAACAGCTATGGAAAAGCTAAGAGAGATTGAAAGCTAGAGTTGCTTGCCATGGAGAAAATGAGTAAGAATTGAGAATTATTGTCATTTGTTCTTCCTTCACAGTCCACACTAGTAAACATTTAATCTCAGCATGAGTGAAGATAACAAACAAGTTGTTTCTTTCGATACAGATCCGATACCGGAGTGTGAGTACTAATATCAGCAAAAGTATCGGAAAAAATTATCAAGTAAAATAATACTAGTATCGAAAGGAAAATATCGATATTAGTAAAGTATTTATACGGTTTTCACATCCCTATACATAATGCGTGCCCTTACCTATGTATATAGGTTTATGATAGCACACACTTATTATTCCCCTTACAACCGGTAGAAAAAGCCTCTCTTGAAAACACACATCAAAGTGTGGAACCTCTTATGCTTTAGCGTACTTGAATATATCCATGTTTTTAGGGCATTTAAAGGAGAAACTCGATAAGTTTTGGGTATATATCCATTAACACAGACTTTTACATAATTTGTGACCCCATAGCTATAATCTTGTCTTCTTGATTATATTCTAGAACCACACTCGATGTCTAATACTTTGCCTTTGCATGAGGAAGATGACGAATATTACGTCAGTCCTTATATGATATCATCGTCGTATTATTAAATCAATTCTTATCTTGACTTAAGTCTTCATCACGTTTGTTGCATACAGCTCAACTGATTTATCAATCAACTTAGAATCACATGCAACTTCTCTTATTCAAGCTGTCTCGTTAAGTTAGACCGGCAGTGTGGTGTATTGCAGGATCTTTAACTTTCAAGTATGAAATATTATACTCTTTAAAGTCATGTTCCTACGCATTAACAACTGTATATCCTTATGTCAGACGTTGATCTAACTTGATACTCTAGCCGCAATAATAGTAACTAGATGTGTGAGCCTCAAACTGTAGTTTTTTAATTATCTTCTTCACTATTTTAATATCATTTACGCCCCTACGGTTATGGCATGTAATGAAAATCTTTTATATAGGCATGCTTAGAGTAGTCACGCTAGTTACAATGCAACTTGCGATTTAAGCAAATTTGTTCCCGTTCGTTATGATAGTCTTCATGGTGAGAACGCGCTTAATCATAAATACAGAATCCTGTTACCAGATACCATTCGTTTTATTCTCAATGGGCCTTTGAATTGGGGTGAAACGAATGCTATGATCAGTTTGCTCTAGGACACAAATGGTAAAAGTTTCAGGAACGTATATGTCTACTCTAAATCGTTATACCAGCACAGGTAACAGCGTTTATCTCAAGTATTCTCTTTCTCTCTCTCTCATTCTCATAGAATAGTTGGGTTACTTCCTGTAGTCGGGAAACCAAAATATCTCACAACGGCCCAAGGAGAAACTCAACTCTATTTATTTTCGATGATTTCATATTTTGGCTCATTTAAGTGAAGGTGGGCGTAAAGATGTTTCTATATATGTTAGCCGTATTCTCAAATACCCAAGAAAATGCTGAGAGATAACGCTAATTTCCCTGTCCCGTTCAGAACGGATGATACAAACTTGAGACATATCCTTGACGACAACATGGACACGGAAATCACGTTTCATATTATTTTTTTTAGATGTGTTAATTATGGTGGAGTAGAAATTAATGTTTTTAGACGTTATCAAATATCATTAGATTAATGAAAATGTTACAGGAGTGGAATCAATACCTTCATAGTATCCGATAAATGAGAATAAGATTTGAGATATAGTTGCATCCTGGAGTCCCTAGAGAAATTCGGTAATATAATCTATAAGACTTATTATAGAGCATGTGATATAGGGAAACGGGAAAGTACTCTCGTAATGAGCCTTACAGGACATTACGACAACATTATAACAACGACGGCAACATTGATATTAGGAACAGTAAGAAGTATTTCTATAACAATACAAGATACATACATAATAGGATATATATATATAATTCACAGCAATATTCAATTATTTGCTCTCAACATAATTAAGGAGATTATTTGGAATTAGGTGCAATCTCTGGTTTCAAATATATATAAGGACCGAACCAAGAATGCAAACTTTGAGAAAATCATTAAAAGGGTAATGGGTGGACATAGAAGTAAACTCAGCAACAAAGGTGCTAGTTTGGTAGTGCTCACCAGACTCAAAGTTGAAAATAAGAAATATTTTAACACTCTACTACATACTGTGTGCAGTACCACTTACAATTTACTTCTGATAAGTTTATTATTAGTCAGTATTATGCATAATTATGAGTTTAACGTCGTAGTAGGTTTATCCTCAAGCAATCTTAGATTGGATGCCACAAACCTGTTTATTTAGTGAATAGAGGAAATTTCGTTCACACTTACTTGGATTCTATGCCTACCCTGAATGAATAATTTTATTAAAAACGACATTTACAGTTAAACAAGGCTGTAAGTCCAAGACAGTGTGCATTGTTTCCACTGTTAGCACAAATTTGAAGAACATTGTTTATTGAACGCCAAACTGGTCAAGATTGTAAGGTGGTTGAAGTTAACTAGGTACTTTAAAGAGGTAGAAACGCTCAAATTAAATCTAACGTTTATGTATAGATAGAGAATATTTCATATATATATAGGTAGTACTACTGATTAATGGTCACACTCCTCTCATTGGTTGAAATTGGTCACGTGACCACGCCTCCTCGCTCTCTCACTATAAATAGCCTCCTTCCCCCACCCGCTGACCTACTTTCCCCCCTCCTCCTGCCCCCCTCCTGACCACCGCACTACAACCCCCAACCCTGACATGTTGGTTCTTGATGATTAATTATTAATTATTGTTAATTAATTAATTAATTGGTAGGATAGAGGTGTTGGAGTTTTAGGGCGTTGTAGTTTATTTGGGGAAGCATGAGACAGAGGCACGAACCTCTCGCTAGCGCTATCGGTGGTATAATGAACATTGGCTCTTCTGCCACAAGGCTGTCCCGGAACAAGCAGCATGAACCACTCGCTATGGCGATCAGTGGTAGAGTGTGGTAATTGGTTCACCTGCCTTGAGACCCCCTCCTCCTTCGCAACCTTGGTGCCAGTCTACCGGGTCGACAAGACAAGAATAGATCGTGACCTCAATGACGTGTGTTATGTCACAACCCTGGTGCCAGGTGGGCGGGCAGACAAGACAAGTTGAGACAAGAATGGCCATTGACCCTGGGCATCGGGGTTTTCCCTGGCGCCAGTATGTCGGTCTGACAAGACAAGAATATATATTGAGGTCATTGACCCGAGAAATGGGGTTTTCCCTGGAGCCAGGTTGACGGGCAGACAAGACGAGTTGAGACAAGAATAGATATTGCGGTCATTGACCAGGGCAACGGGATTTTCCCTGGCGCATGGTTGGTGGGCAGACAAGTCGAGACAAGAATAGATCGTGACCCTGTTCTTCTCGTGACGTCGAACGAGGGAGAGAGGGTATAAAGAGGGGCCCCCACTTGGTTGGCTATTTATAAGCGTTTGTAGAGCAGCTCAAGATGGACAAGTTACAGCAGCTGGTAAAATATTGTCGACGCCGTGCATACCGTAAAATTGTGTGATCTAACCGTAGATCAAAAGTAATCGCTGGATAAAATAAAAGCTGTCAATACAAAGTTCGGAAGACGTTTAATAGCCTATCTAGATGGCGAGTTTTGTGTATTTTTACCCTGTCGGTTTGGTACTCTAAGAGATGAAGACGTGTGTGAGTTAAATAAATAAAAACTAGTATTTACCTGCGCTGGAGTAAAACCCGGTTCACCTACCATTGTGAACTTTGAACGCGTTTAAGAGACGTGGCAGTTAACAACAACAACATCGAGCAGCGGAGCGGTTAATACATAACGTTTAGTTCTCAGGTACGCTCACCATGCTTAGATCCGGCTATATTAATTTAATGTTTGTTGGTCATACGATTGAGGGGCGCGCCTATATGACGGTAGAGAATGTTCACTGTGCGGCGGTGAGTGCTAGACCGGTAATTTACAAAGTCGAGTAGCGAGGATACATAGAGTTATGCGACGATACCTGTCACACGATAAGAGCGATGGAAGTACTACCCTATGAGAGAATCGAGGAAACGTACATGTGTGATATGACGTGCGCCGTGTATAATTTCCGCAAGGGGGACATTGTGGCTGTATTGCCACGCTCACCACCACCGCCTTTCAGGGCTCCACACACCCGCTACCTTCCTTCACGACGCCACCACCTCCACCCCCAGAGACACAAGCGTACCCTTCCACAGAGTCACCCGAGTACCCCCCACCAGAGTCGTCTGTCCACACGGCACCTGCGTGCCCACCGTCAGAGGCGTCTACCTACCAGGCGTCAGATACATCAGCGTACCCACCATCAGAGTCGGCTGTCTACCGGTCAGCAGAGTCACCTGAGTACCCACTACCACCGGAGGAGAAGGTAAAGTCCGAAGAACCCGTAAATTTCGGGGATTTAACAATTTACAAAACTTATTCAAATGTTAAAATTATAGGTGAAACGCCCGACGACTACATACTCGGTCTGGGCAGTTTCGGTAACGTTTTCCTCCCAAAGTCAGTCTATTATTTGGATTATAAGCGCTTTAAATCTAAAGCACGCTGTATGATATATCTATGAGGACAAAGTGTGATGTTTAAAAGTGAATTAATAAACTAGATGTACTCTGCTGCCATCATTGGAGCTAGCGGTAACATTTTGAAAAAAAAATGTTAGAGTTTATGAATAGAGCGAGTGTTTATTTATTTTGCTGCATCTCCAATTGACATTATGCCATTTAATTGCTGCGGATCCTACGCAAAGCTCTCCAATCTTATTCGGCACAAAATTCAAACACCTCCAAATGCTGCTCACCAGGATGTCTGTTGGGACGAGGAGGTATTATGCAGGGCGTTAGACCTGATTGAGAAAGAGGAATACAATCGTGTCAAGTGCTTAAACGAACTTGAGAAAAACAAAAGTTATAACGTTGTGCTAGCGGAAGAGACCCCCAGTGAACCTAATGTTATTGTGCTTGAGTTTGTTGGAAGAGTAAGATTGCCAGGTAAAAACTGTGGAGACATTGTCAATATACGCTCTAAGTGCCTCTCAACGTGTCTTGAATTATTTTGGAGAGGGCTCCTACTCATTTTCTAGATGGTAGACGTATTTTATATGTATTGGTCAAAATACCTAAATAATAGTGCAGCTTGTTGTTGTTATGAATGTTTTAAATTAATCAATTGCTGATTGTCAATAAAAAACTAGCAATAAAATGTCATTATTATTTTTTAAATCCTTAAAATAAGTTGGTTGGAGAATCAAAGACGTGAACATTGTTGTGACTTAGGTTGCTACCCAAAGAGAAATTAAAAAGGGTTGAATTTTTCATCTTATCCATAGTAAAATTATAGTTTTATAAATGGTATTTAAAACGAAGCACCATCTGTAGTTAAACCTATTTCTCTCTCAAAAAGCTATGGTAAAGAATAAAAAATCCTTTGTCATGAATGTATAAGGCTGTATTAAATTTGTTACTTAATAAATAAAGATGTTATTCTGTTACTGTGTAAAGTGGATAAGAGATAAGGGACGAGTAAAAAATACTAAAATGTTATTTTAACTACCACACATATCCAACTAAACGGTTTGTCCCTTAAGCACATTTTTGTAAATCAAACTCCCTGTAGTTAACACGGTGGTAGACTGAGTTGCGTTAGTATAAATTCAAATTACATTTCATAAATAAAAAAGGAGAAAGAGTAAATAAGACTCCTACCCTTCTAAGCCACTGGTTATTAGGAGTTAAAATGGTTTAATTTTATTTTACTATGCGCAACAAAATACACTATTTTCTTCTAATAAAGAGTTTTGAATATTTTTTGTTATGATAATGAAACAAAAATAAATCTTATCTTTGTTTGTTTGTGATTTATAAACTACTAAGGAGTTTATTGTTTTGAAAACCAATTTATACTTTCCACTGTAAAAATTGTTTCTGAAAATACAAAAACTTATTTTGAAAATCTAAATACTATTTAATAAGCAAGAATATTATTTATTAAATAATGTTTGTTAACATTCAAGTTTTATTCAGATACTTCAGTCACCTTTTCCTTCGTCAATTTGTATAAATAGCTTGTTATTTTTTTGGCCACATTCAATATTTTAAGATCTGTTTTATTTTTTCAAAGAAATGAACAATAAAATCAATACTTTTTGATAATTATTAGGAGAATGCATTAATTTTAATAAAGATTTAATTGTATCAGAAAAATTCTATTTTGATTTGTCTTACTCCCTCTAATAGTCCCCACAATTATTTTCTGAAACACGTCTTGCATGGTCTAAAGTTTCATTCCCCATGATAATGGAGTTTCGGTGTCAGAATCAAAGTCGAGTGTGTTGAGCCAGTTTTTACTAAACTCTCTCTCTACTCTCTCTTAAGCAAATTATGGTATATTTTCTAAATTCTACCTTCTTTACCCTTATAGGGTATTACGAATGGATGGTGAGACGCAATGTATAAATCAAAAAACTTTTAAAGTCTTGACACCCCTCTATAAAAAATCCTGAATATGGCAATGCTCATACCATCATTTTGAGAGTATCAATAATATAACTATTACCAATGATTGATGTTTTTCTTATTTAATATACAAATTACCTTGCACCTAAAAATTACTGTACTCATAAAATATAAACAAACAAATTATGTATGCACCCAAGAGTCATTAGCTTTGATAAAAAAAAATTATAATGAATACCGAGTTACTCAGTTGTTTTTTTTCATACTGGACTCCCTAAGAGATTATTCTGATCAATGAATTTGGAAACATGTGTACAAAACTCATAAAAGTATGTATAAGATATTCTGACACCTTAGTTAAGGGCCCTGGTTCAAACTCCTGACATGACCGAAAAATTAATCATTGTTGAAATGGGGGTTTCCCCCTTCACAATAATGAATTAAAAGCAGGGAGGCTGAGTGTTGTACCTGTTCAGGTTTAAGTTAATTTATAAGATGTGTGTTTATATAATAAATAATTTCAGAATATTTGGGTCTGATTCCTTATATAAGTTGGGAGCGTGTCTACCTACTGAGCTAAGGGTACCGGGTCTGATTCCTTGCATGGCTTAAAATGTTGGTTTAAGGGGGGGAATGGGCTGTGTGCATAATTAGTTCACCAATTGAAACAAATAGACGGTCTTACACTAATTTTTTTTTTTTTTTTCTAGATACACACGTCAGGGGTTCTAAACCCTATATTAGCCCCATGTCATGATGTTTTGCTGGGAGAGCGGATTCCCGTAAGGTGCTTCCTTGTCTCTCTCTCCACGATAAAGCAGGGGTTCCCTTCCTTGTCCTTCCTTGTCAAAATAAATAGCTTCGGTGTTCAAATTCCAGCGAATCATACAGGCAGTGCCCCGCTTAAGTACTTTTACAGAAACTTCCCTAGGATATGCTTGAAAGGGAAACATTGTTGTGACTTTAGATTTCCTCCCAAAGAGAACTGAATGTTTCAACTTATTCATAATGTTTGAGACGCGCTTCTAGGATAGGCGAGAGGGAGAGAGAGATATTTGTATCCATTAAAACACAAACATAGCAGTTCTATAATATTTATTCACACATGTCTAATTTTTTTTAAAGGCATTTTGTTAATCCAAATTAAACACTTTGTAAATATGAACTTTAAATCAAATTGATCTAGTAAATTATGTGTAAATTAGCAAAATCTTTAGAACACTTTGTAAAATATCTAATTTAAAAAACACTACATTTTTTTGATCCTGATAAACATTGCAAATATAAACTTTAAATCAACTTTATCTAATAAATTATGCGTAAGTTAGCAAAATCTCTAGAACAGGTTGTAAAATATCTAATTTTAAAAAAAAAATAGCATTTTGTTGATCCCAATAAACATGAATATGAACTTTAAATCAAATTGATCTAATAAAGTATGTGTAAATTAGCAAAATCTCTAGAACATTTTGTAAAATATCTAATTTAAAAAAAACACTACATTTTATTGATCCCGATAAACACTTTGCAATATAAACTTTAAATCAACTTGATCTAATAAATTATGCGTAAGTTATCAAAATCTCTAGAACAGGTTGTAAAATATCTAATTAAAAAAACAGCATTTTGTTGATCACAGTAAACACTTTGTAAATATAAACTTTAAATCAAATTGATCTAATAAATTATGCGTAAGTTAGCAAAATCTCTAGAACAGGTTGTAAAATATTTAATTTAAAAAAACTGCATTTTGTTTACCCCAATAAACACTTTGTAAATATGAGCTTTAAATCAAATTGATCTAATTAATTATGTGTAAATTAACAAAATCTCTAGAACATTTTGTAAAATATCTCATTTAAAAAACACTACTATTTGTTGATCCCGATAATCACTTTGAAATATAAACTCTAAACCAAATTGTTCTAATATATTTAAGCTTAAAAATAACTTATCACGTTGTTTCACTTTATAATTACATGGCTATTAAAATAAATAATTTAAAACAGTTTTTGAAAAAAATTGTGCACCGTTGACTCATTATATATTTAAGTCAAAATAATATGGCAGCATTTTACACATCACTGTGTCTATATCTATCTCTGAATCAGCATATGGCGAGGGGGGTTGCTATGTCTATTGTTGAGGATTGTGAAATAGTGGTTCGGATAGGTCGCATTGCGCACCTCACAATAAACACTTTGTAAATCTAAACTTTAAATCAACTTGTTCTAATATATTTAAATTTTCACAGTAATAATTTATTACATTGTCTCACTTTATATTTACATGGCTACTAAAATAAAGAATTTAAAACAGTTTTGGAAAAAAATTGAAAAAAATAGTGCACCGTTTACTCGTTATATATATATTTAAGTCAAAATAATGCGGCAGAATTTTACGTATCACTGTGTCTATATCTATATCTGAATCAGCACATGGTGAAGGGGTTGTTATGTCTATTGTTGAGGATCTTGAAATAGTGCGACCTATCCAAACCCTCGAATATTCCACACGAAAATTAGTATTGAGTGCCCCCGAGGTACCTGGAGCCGCTTGAGGTAGTGCGTCCAGAGGTCCCCTTAAGCTCTGCATGTCCTGAAGGGAGCCGTCTGGAGAAGCTGGAGGAAGTTGTGGAGGAAGCGCTTCCATGTCCTGGGTGTCCAGCTCGTGCATGTTCAAGGGTGCCCCTGAGGTTCGGGTTGAGCGGGGAACATCAGTGCCTGGAGGCAGCTGTTCCCTTGAATGCGGCCGGTGGACAACGTCGGACATATAGGTGGTACTCCTCATGTCAACGCGACCTATCCATACCACCGAAGGTTGAGGCAGAGCGTCCAGAGGCCCCATTAAGTTCTGCGTGTCCTGCAGGGAGCCGTCTGGAGAAGCTGAAGGAAGTTGTGGAGGAAGCGTTTCCATGCCCTGGGTGCCCAGGTCGTGCATGTTCAAGGGTGCCCCTGGGATTCGGGTAGAGCGGGGAACATAAGTTCCTGGTGGCAGCTGCTCCCTTGAATGCTGACGGCGGACAACGTCGGCCAGATAGGCGACCATAGCCGCCACGAGGTTATCCGCCAGCCTCAAACTTTCTCTACTCTGGGCTATTTCGGCTGCCTGTTGCACCGCTGTTAGCCCGTCGGCGCTCCACCAGGACCCCTCTAAACAATTAAGTTAGGTTTTACCTTGCGGTGCCCCGTACTATTTATATTTAAATAACATATAACCTGTTTATTCATTAACGAGTGAGAAAGTTTCTTCGTGTTAATCTATAGCAGACAGCTATTATAAATACATACACTAAGAAAGTTTGGATTTTAGGTACACATAGTAGTTATTGGTTTTTTTCATCAAACCAGAGACTCCTGATAGAGAAAAAAAATAGGTATCGTTTATATATATATATATATATTTAAAGTGCAGGCAAGAAATTAAACAAGAAGTTCGTATTTTAGGTACACATATCCCTAAATTCTTTATCTTGAAGGGAGCGTGGACCCGCATTTTAAAAACCTATGGCTTAGGGCAGTCAATTATTATCAACACTATGGAATCACCCCCCTTGGCTGTGGCTTGACGACACACACGGGTCTATTGGAGCGGTTGCTTATAGTAGGAGCGGTGGTGTGTTTTGTGGAGGGTCCAATAGCTTGCTTGGGGTTCACGGATAGCGGCATGGTGGACTAATTGTTGCGGAGAGTGGGTTGGGGGTTATTAGGGGCAAATTCTCGTAATATGATACTGAAGGGGGTGTCAGATGATGAGGGAAGTGTCGTGACGCTGTCCCGTGGTTGTTGAGCTGCCCCGTTGCTAGCCAGGGGCGAATCCATTGCGGCTGTAGGGGGGCCGAAAAGAAGAATGCTCTCCGGGTTGTCCCTTTAAGAGTGGAGAAAATCCCCCGCTGTGTAGCCGTGTTCTGACATAAATAATCAAGACTTTATTTACCTTAGGGAGGGATGCGTTTGATAAATATTATCAATATCTATAAGAACACTATTTTTTTCCATTAGCGCAAGCAAGGAATATAAATATGCCTCTGATAAGTTAATATTACGGTTATTTATCAAGATGATATATAGGAAATATGTTTATTTTTATATAAGTTGCTCCAAAGACGCATTAGCACATAGCTCACCATGCCAATAGTCAAACCTAGATGTCCTAAGCTAAAGAGAAAGTATTGTAAACGTGAAAATATATGGGGGACAAATAGTTTTCTAGTAACTTAGAATAGGTAACAGAGTATATTATTATCTTTGGTGTAGTGTTTCTTCAACACCGTAAATACCTATTACTTAGTTTCACAAAACTTAGTGATTCTACAGGTCTATCACTTACTCTAACAAAGATAAGAAGTGAGAGAAAGTCCCGGTATCATTTATTTATATAAATTATTGCAGATATATAATATTATAACTTTTTAACCTTCTTATTCATTAATTATCGAGAAAGGTTCTTCTTTTTTTGTCGCTGAAAAGCAGATATCTATTATAAATACAAACATTAAGAAAGGTCGGATTTTATGCATAATTGTTTTAATGCTCTGAAAATATAAGTATCGTTCATGCGGGCAAGAAATTAGACCGAATATTAGATAATATTTGTCAAAGAGGTAATCGAACAAGGACTCCCTCTCGCCCGTGGTGCCACGATATTAGAGAATATTTGTCAAACAGAGAACCGAATCGGGACTTCCTCTCACAGGTAGCGTACAACCCTCAGATCCATCATTAGCTGTACAAGTCAGTCATACAAATAATAAGATGTATTATTATTGTTATTATTATTATTATTATTATTATTAGCAAGCCGTCCTACTACCAGTCCTAGTTATACCCCCTTACGCATCGCTAGCCTAACACTTTAAACATATAGCTGCACTCGGTACCATAATATACTAGCGAATACGGATTTAAATTAAGCTCTTCTAATCTAACAAATTAATCAACCAGATAATGTTGGATAAACGGTTAGCTCAAACATGGTTTATGAATAGATTAAGCAGCTAGCCTTTATGTTGTTGTTTTTAAAAAAGGAGTCGTTTAGAGCAGGTGCAAATTTAACCCTAGCATATAAACAGCCAACTTAAAATTAAATGGCTGAATCAAGCCTATAATGTCCGATAGCCAATTAGACCAAAATTTTGACACAAACATGAATCATGAATAGGCTAAACAAATGCCAGCTTTTAGAACAGTCACAAATTTAACCCTTGCAAATACACTTACAATTTAAAATTAAACATCAAACACTTTTTAAGCTATGTAACAGAAGAGAATTGAAATAACTTGTGTGGATGATGATGAATTTTCCATTATCGAAACTTGTTTATTTCACTTGACAAAGAAGAAGGCAAGGGGGGTAGCTTGAAATGCATCCCTATGGATATGAACCAAAATCCCTTTCACTCGAGAACCAACGCCCTCCTTTCTAATTTACTTCGAAAATAGAATCGGAAAAATACGTAAGGTCTCACCAATACTTGAGCAATATTAGTTTTCGGCAGCACTTATTGTGTGAAATATTGGCTCGGTACAATTGAAATTTTAAAAAAAAAACTCACGTCAGTAACGATAAAAATTATAGCGTATTGTCTTTAATCTTTTTGCTCAAATCGTTAATGAATGCCTCCCCCTGGAAACAGTCAAATCTGGTTATGAATCATAAAAATAAAAGCATTACCTGGTACCAAGGGGGTTGTTCTTTACCATACAGACCAATTTTCATAGAAAGTGTCTTTTAGGGGGGCGTTACATCCTAGAAGTTTTTTTTCACAACATTAACGCTGCCTGTTCGTGCAGCAGTGGGTACACGTTGTTTAAGAAATACCCTCGCGACATTAACCGCGCTCGTACAGGCTTTTTAGGACTCGTAGCTACGTAAACTAGCTGTGTTTTCCACTCTCCCTCTACGCAAATGCAAGCCCACTTCCAAAAACTTTCTATATATTGTTGCAAGTAAACTACGCTTAACTTATTTTATTTTAGGTAAATAAATAAACTCTATTATTGATAATGTAAAAGAGTTCCAGCGATACCAATAAAATCATTTGGGATCAAATAGTTAAAATATTTTTGTAAAATATGGAATTTAAAAATTAATCACCAGCTAGCTAACTATACGAGTTGTTTTTCCACAAGAACAAATATATTATTAATTGCCAAATCTAACANTTGAAAATGGTTTTGTCATACAGCTAAGATATATTTAAAATTAATTAGTAATAATAATATTTAGCACCGCTTCTTACTACCCATACGGGCTATACGCTATGTGGTAGTAAAATTGTAATAATACCAACGGGTTTTAAATATATTAATGTTACATTTATTGTAATAAAAAAGAGGTGTAAAGAAGCGGAGTTAGACTATATATGTAAAGTAAAAGTTAAGTCATAGATATATATACTAAGCTCATTTGGAAAATGGTTGTTATAATAATAATAATAATAATAATAATACTTTCTACGTATTTCAGACAATATTGTGACTTCTAAGAGGCGAGCTGAGGCCACTAATATTTAGACTGTATACATTTATTTAGAAGTGTTCGTTAAGGGAAGTTCCGGATCTCTGATAGTTAGTATCCCTTATACCTTCGCAATATATAGGACAGCCAGTGACGTAATACGGTACAATGATTAAAAAATGGCGGTCATGTGTATGGCAAGTGTGAGCAGTTTACTACTCTCCTTTTCATCCAAATGTGGGTACATTAAAATCCACATCTAATATCGGCTAGCCAGTGTAAGATTCCGATATTCAGGATTGCTAGATTCCTGAGAGTACATCACCACGGTTGAGGCATTACTTTTAAATTAGTATAGTGACATTCTTACTTAGTTCAGGTGGTAGAGATTGTATCTTAAATGGGTAAAACTCTCTCTTCCCGAGTTCAGCTGTGGTCAATTCCCTCATGGAGGAAATTTATACATGGCAACAAACCTTAGCGGGAGGTGTTTATAAATATACTCATGAGCATATTTAAAATTGTAAAAGCGAGCCATATTTTCGGGTGCGCTTGTCCCCAGACAAATTTACTGAATGCATGTAAAATAATGTATAGCTATATATATATATATCTTTCTCTCTCAGTGTGAAGGGAGGTTTGATACGGGTATTTGACTGTTATTAGAGTTGTGATTTAATCTATGTCGAGGGGCTAGCGTCAATGGTTAAGACGGCTAAAGAATCACCTGTCTGTGAGGCGTTAGCATGTCTGTCCACAGAGCCAAGTGTCCAGGCTTCGATTCCCTGTATGGCTGCAAATGCAACTATTATCATCCAAAAATGTATGACATAGCTGGTTGATAACATAGACCCTATTTGATAAATTTCGTCCCAATCAGGTGGGTATGCTGACTAAACGTCAAGCTCATATAATATAGTTTGCTAGTGAAAAGAGTTTGGAGCTAGAATCCCTGTCAGCCGTAACAAGGATGAATTTTACTAGTAAATGGTTTCTTCTTCTGCTCCACTTTCCCGCAAATTCGGGTACATTTTATCAACATTCTACTTTGCTCATAAATTTGCTATTAGTGTAAATAAATACGTATTGTTCCGACCAGTCTGTTCGTGCAAATGGGGGTACACTCTAGCGTTGAATGATGGTGCACAAGTGGTTCAAACCTACCCTACCTCCATGCAGATGAAGGTACATTTTTCTTTCTATTCGTCATGGAAGATTATAAAAATGTATATGTTTTAAGCAATGTTCTACTTTTAGCAAACATCTTCGAATACGTCCGCTCTTTGTGTTTTGAGTACTATAAATTAGACTGTCTACATTTTTAAAGATGACCAATGTTGAGTTGGAACTACTAACTGACATTGAAAAGGGGTCGGCACTGAGGATTGAACCCCGGATCCCCTAGCTTTGAAGTCTGACACCTTACCCCCTAGACCACCAGATCACCTCGCGGCCACAAACTGCCCAACAAGTTTTTTTTTTCATTCACCCTGGGTTTCCCACCCTCCCTCCACGCAGATGAAGGTACATTCAACCTTGGGTAAATAAGCGAGGAGACCCTTGTCCTTTAACACCTAATATGATTTCGGCACTTATTCCGCTCTTGCAGCGTACGGTTGTCAGCTCTGGTGCTAGTTGATTATTTTAATAAGAGAGAGCGTGGAAAGCTTGATTTCGGACAATGGAATATTGTTTTAGCCGAGAGAACACTATATTATGAATAAAACAATTATTAATTGGTCAGAAATATTGTTCTCTGAAAAAATAAAATTCATTTAATATTTTTATTACAGGCATAGGTAATTACGATTGAGTTTTCGGGAAGGTCGGGGTTTGATTCCGCGACAAGTTATTTTTTTCATAGCTCGGGAAAATTGAGATACGTTCCCTTAGTAAATCTGGTGGTGACGAACAGGGTGTGAGTAAATGTTTCAGGGTCTTTCGCTTTTTTCATGCAGTTTATTAGAAACTCACTGATCTTTTACATTATCAATAATGCATTTTATTTATTTATCTGAAATAAAATAAGCGTAATTTACTTGCGGCAGTATATAGAAAGCTAGGATTTAACAAGAAAAATCTAATATTTAGGGTTATTCACGTATAATTTAAATATTAGAACCGAACAGGTAGTAAGACGCCGAGCTAAATATTTAATTCTAAAAGCGCCAGCTGAGCATTGCATCTTTAACAAGACCCGTACCCGTAACAAGGGTTGTGCTCGTTGAAGTGCTAGTTAACGGTAATTCACTGGCAGAGGCCCGGTGCGACTCTGTATGGGTGTGTGTATGTGTCTATTCTTGTCTTTTCAAGACGTCTCATCAATGTGTAGAGGTTCATTACCCCCAGGAGGAACAAACCCTGACGGACGGAAATGACCGGCTCTGGGGGGCGAGGGGAAATTCCAGTGTTCAGACCGTTGAAAAGCGAAAGGGAAGACTTGGCCAACAGACTCCACGGCTGGCCCTCAGTCAATGCGCTACTGTAATTGAAAGAGGTTCACAACTCGTGTCACTGTGACCCCCGGATGCACTCATGCTGTGAGCCATTTATCACATTCTACCCCCGACAACCATGTTCTAATAAATTACAACGCCCTAAAACTCTAACACCTCTAGCCTACCAATTAATTAATTAACAAGCATTAATTATTAATCATCAAGAACCAACATGTCAGGGTTGGGGGTTGTAGTGGGGAGTTCAGGAGGGGGCAGTAGGAGGGGGAAATCAATGCTCTAAAACTCCAACATCTATATCCTACCAATTAATTAATTAATTAACAATAATTAATCATCAAGAACCAACATGTCAGGGTTGGGGGTTGTAGTGGGGAGGTCAGGAGGGGGGCAGGAGGAGGGGGAAAGTAAGTCGGGGGGTGGGGGAAGGAGGCTATTTATAGCAGCCAATCAGAGAGCGAGGAGGCGTGGTCACGTGAACAATTTCAACCAATGAGTGGAGTGTGACCATTAATTAGTAGTACTACTTACATATATATATATATATGTTTTATATATATATATATGTGTGTTATATATATATATATATATATATATCATGTCAACGTAGGTAACTGAAGATATCATTAAGGTGAGTATTATTAATAAACATAAGTATAAATAGTTACATGATGTAAATCATGAGTCAGATATTGTTGTTATATAAGCCTTTCAGCCAATCACAGAACCGATACACAAGATGAAAAGAATCAGTGAAAGATAATAACCTTAAAATGAGCAACAGAGCTACGGGAAAATTTCACCTATGAGAGGATTTAGCCACATGTACTTTAGTCTTAGATGAAGAGAGAAAGAGGTGGCGATTACACCTAATGGAACCACTCTTACAACCTAAACAATCAATTATATCTCGTACACACATTGACCAGAGTGAGTAATTTTATGGACGACAGCGAGTTCATTTCTAATGTCAAAGAACTATGCGAGGCCAGTTCAAAGAAGAATGTATGATAAACCTATTAGTCCAATAAGCATGCATGTATGTAAAGTGGGAGATTGCATGAGTATTTTACCGTCCCTCAAGTCAACGTTATGAGAGGAGACGTGTGAGTCACGAACATTGAAGGAACAACTACAGGGTGATCTGTTATGAACGATACTCTACTTTAGATGGAACGAAGGATTAAAATACCTTAGAACTGTCATATACATAAATTCAAAAGATCTTGGGCTCCATAGTCATCAAGGCTAGGTTATGTGTTAAAGTTACCATAGATATTATTCACGTCCCTCATCAGGTTACAGAAATCCACCTCCAACCCGTACGTCATCATACTTTCTCCCTCCACAAAGGGGGTTCCGGTTGACTATTCTAAAACCTTCCTGGTTCTATAATTTATCTCTACTCATCATTGTCATCATCATCATCATTATCAACTGTTTACATTCTTTGGCCATGTCAGTTTAGTATAGTGTCTCCATCTCCTTCTCCCAACCATTCTTCCTCCTTTATTTGCTTCCATTCTTCTCCTCTTCCTCGAATGCATGCTGTTATCTGATCCTTCTATCTCTTTATTAGTCTAATTTGTGGAATTTTCCCTTCATACTTCATCTCCCTCATTCTATTTGGTATTCTTTCCTCTTACATCCTCATTACGTGTCCATACCATCTAAGTCTTGCTTCCTCTACTATGTCATTTACTCTCTGGACCCCCAATCTATCTAACATATCTATAACGATGAGTGTTAGGGGAAGTATGATATGCTCAATTTTTTTGCTTACATATTTGACAATACTCAAGATTATCAAAATATCTCTACAAATGAGTGTTAAGGGAAGTATATATTTTTTCTCTACATCCGAAGGGAGGTCGACAATGCTCCATCCTTTCTCTCTTCACATGTGCAGAAAGGTAGAGTATGTTAATTTCTTCCTAATTCCACGTATGTAGGAAAATATACTAGATCCTCAACAACCTCATTATATAATCAATGACCATATGATCTCGGCCTGCTTCCTCTTCTATTTAATGCCCTCTCTGTAACCCTAATCTTTCTAATCTATCTATATTTATAGGTGTTAAGAAAGTGTACCATTTGGTCCTACAGGTTATATACATTATAATTGAAAAGTAATATAGTTTAAATAACATAGATTTATTAATAGAATAAACAATAGTTAAGAAAGCAATGGTTTACAATAATATAGTTGGAATTGCGTATGGATTTTGATCCAATCAGTTAAGCTTGAGAATTGAGACTGTGGCTACATGGGCTGCGTAGTTGCCAGGCCACAGAAAAGTATTTCTAAAAAGTATAACAATTAAATAATTACTAATAGAAAAATATATGACAAGATATACATGTAACTTTCAAACAGGCTGTGCTTGATAGGGCCTTCAAAATATTACCCATTAAACACTTAGGATAACCAGCTGTTGATAACAGCAGTCGATGGCTAAGAAACAGGTGTCAACAAAAAGTACTATGGCTTCCTTGGTTTACCACCAGGGTCGTTGATCAGCAGCAGGTCTTTGCGTCAATGCTCATACGCATTTCTTCTCTTAAACATATCTAGTGATGATAGCACGTGTTGCGGCCATCATTGAATAGTTTTATTGAGCTACACATGTGGGAGAATCGAATCAACAGACATCCTGAAGATTTGAGTACTCACCAAGGCATATTATATGGAAATATATCTGTTTGAATTATGTTATTCGGGATCCATTATTATTTTAATAAGAATTGATTGATATAGATGTAGTTTACTATATTCCCCTTTGGTACTGCCAGGGCATTCAATAGTACAGAAAGGTCTAAAGTCAAGAGCTTTAAGAACAACACAAACCATAGAAATCGATCGAGAGGCAAAAGTAAAGAGTATTATTTGCGCGGACCCCACTATGACTCTAGTGCAGTTCCCTGGGTTGCGCACCGAAACTAATACTGCACGTGAAGCGTAGATTACTTGACCAACCCAAAACACTGATTTATATCAACTGATTTGCAATAAGGTAAACCAACAGACAACCTGGGGTAGCCATCCATAAATTGAACTGATGCTCACGCCGTACAAGGCGTAATGACAAATTCTGATTCAAAAATATGTAAAAGGAACTAGTGGAATTTTATAAGTCCCTAATTAAGACATAATAACCTCCTACGCAGGAGGCTCATAATGTAAAGACATAAAGGTCTATATGTATATATATCATCATAGTCTACAGGACTGTATTACAATATTTGAAAAACAAGCAATAAAGAGATTCGTCCTACATTCTAAAGGACACAATATTTAATCAATAAAACAAAATATTGAGTTAGCAAGCCAACAAGACTTTAAGTTGATTAACGATCAACTAGACCTACTATCAATTCGAAAGAAAATCGTCTCCGTCATTATACAAAAAACTAAAAGGGTGCAAACAGATATAACTCATCTTTGTAACAAAATAATATTCTAAGTCATAAGGACTCGTTGATTACTGTATAATACTTAATACATCGAAGTCTGTGGTTCCATCCATAGCTGCGGTGAATCCCACGGCCTGAATTTCATACACGGTGTTTTTAAAATCGTCATCCTGTCTAAGGTGGCGGTGTATCCGACGCCTCCATCTTCATAGTCGACGTGACGAACCTGGAGTCCTTCCTTCAATGCAAGGGATACAATAAACTGGCTATATCGTGAGCTGGGACACGGGCCTTTATATAGTTCCCAACCTGATACGAATGGAAGAGAGCAGAAAGGATAATAAACCCAAGCACATAGAAAGGAGAACTACGGACGAAGGCGGGCAGAAAGAGAGAATTAACAAGAAAAATTCACTCGTGGGGAGAGGAAGGAAGAAGATTCCTTGGTTTACCACCAGGGTCGTTGATCAGCAGCAGGTCTTTGCGTCAATGCTCATACGCATTTCTTCTCTTAAACATATCTAGTTATGATAGCACGTGTTGCGGCCATCATTGAATAGTTTTATTGAGCTATACATGTGGGAGAATCGAATCAACAGACATACTGAAGATTTGAGTACTCACCAAGGCATATTATATGGAAATATATCTGTTTGAATTATGTTATTCGGGATCCATTATTATTTTAATAAGAATTGGTGATATAGATGTAGTTTACTATATTTTCTTGTTAACGGCATGGCAACCATATGTGATTTTTATCGATTTCCATCCGACATCATCTAATGGGAAAAGCAATGCGTTAAGTTATTTTATTCATAACTAGGATAATATTAACCCTCTTCTTTGATATCTACTTCCGTTTTTAACAAAAGCCAGTATTTTTGACCAACCACGTGTTTGAATGTTTGAAGGTAGGGAGAAACGTACATTTATTAGACTGCATCTTCAGAGTATACTCAATTCAATATGCGAATATAGTTTATTTCTTGCATAAATTATTGAATTATTTAATTTTTTAATTGTAGATGTCTAATCTATCTGATTGACATGCTGCAAAAGGAATGTTACGGTCCATCATTTTTTTATCATAGCCTTGAGCAGATAGATTATGTTAAATTATTCTCACTCCCACGACTAAATGGGGTAGACGTGAAGTAATCTCTGTTCTATCATTTAGCCGCTCACCTCTAAAGAAATGTTGGCTATTTTCAATTATCCTTGCCTCTACTTCTCTGAATCTAGTCAGACTCAACTTTAACAGCGTACATCAACAAATAAATGGTAAGGAAAATATATTATATTCCATTCTTTATCCTTCCCCATCTGAAGGTATGTAGACTAAGTTGAACTATTTCTGCTCCCAAATATTAAGGAAGGTGTCAAACTACACCTGCACCAATATCTCTATGGATTCGTGTTAAACGAGGTATACCATGTTTTATACTTTCTACTCCTATATCTGAAATGTTTTTAGAATCCAGGATCCTCAAACAGCCAAAGCTAGGTGAAAGATTTTACCTGACCACGGACGCCAGCGCTTATGCTTTGGGAGCCACCGCACCTAGCTGGACTCCAAGGGTTTGCACCATTACATAGTGTAACGATGTTACAACAAATGACAACATCTAACGCATACCACCCAGTAATATGGAATTACAACACTCACCACCGGGCCTGGCTTCTCACCGTCTGATGGAGCACAAACACACAATGACAGCCTCTCCCTTGGATTAAACAACATCGACTGAAATGAGACTCTGGTCAGTTCCTCGCTCGTCATCGAACCCCCGCCCACAACAAACAAGGACTTATCTTGAGCAAGATCGTTTCCAGTTTTGCCATCTGGGATATTCTGTAAACTTCGAGTGGTTACTGGACTGACCGCTAAGCTTCGAGAGCGCTAGTCATCTCCCTTCTTTTGTTATTTGTTTCCGCCCTACTTTCCCCCTCCTCTGAGAACATGTGTAGGTAGTATTTGCTATATAATGGCTGGTATAGTTTATCTCGGTACTCATTGTACCACTGGCTTGCACAAAGGTGAGGGCGCCGATATAAACTAGGACTAGGAAACTTTATTCCAAATTCTGTTCTGATATAAATAATGGGGAGGGATTCTTTTCTAAATTGTTGTTTAGGCTTACTTTAAAATAATCTTGTTTTGTAGATGGGGTTTTTGGTGGGGTTCAACGTGGATGAACCGCGAGTCATTAATATTTGTCTTAATGGGAAATCATGATTTGCGTTAGTACTCATTGCGTACTTATGGCGCGCTCTCATCTTCACTTAGTTCAGTTAACCGATTACATTGGTATATTTAAAAGTTTCTGGGACGTTATTACGCTAATGTATGCACGCTTTAATTGCGTGGATTATTGTATATATATTTAAATCAAATCAAGCTATCATGTTAGTTTGTATAGATTCTAGCGGTTGTTTATGAAATATATTTATATACTTCAATTTAAATCATATATTTAAATTATCCATTGTTATTTAGGTATAGACTCCAACGGCAATTGTTGAGATTTATATATTTTAGATTAAATCACTTTATCTTATTATCCTTGTGTCTGCTGTGACAGGATGCATTATTTATTATATATATATATATATNTTAAGCCTTCTTGCTTTTTGGATTTGCACACGCTTTTGCAGCGGTCAGTTTGATGTATTATATCGGTGGTTTTGGATTAACACTTTCGACCTTGGGAATACGGAGTTATCCTATTCATGTTTATAGAAAGGGCTATTGTAAATTCTCTTTTAAATGATTGGAGATTGTGTTATTCCCCTTTGGCCCAAGGTCGTCCACTCTCTTGATGAGAGTAAACTAAAAACCATTTGTATCATGGTCTTATTGTAAGGGTTCTTTCCCCCTCACTGCTCCCTCAAACCTTCAAATAAGTCCACATCCCTGTTTCCACACACTATTTATATGCCTGCCCGGCTGGCGCTAGTGCAGAAACAACCCAGACTTAGCCTCGGGCCTCTGGGTACCCGAACTCGGCACTAACGGGTATAATGGATAATAAAATTTTACAACTCTATTGGTTCACACCACAACAATAATTCTAAGTTATCTATTCTCACCGTCAATATCTTCCACAGCAGTACACACTCCAATAACATAGTCTTATTTATACACAATAGCCAGTTCTTGATAACAACACAAAATATACTTTTCTTATATAAAAAAAACAATGTTTCTATGTGTTACAAAAACAAAAGAAATTTAATATCCACAGAGGTTTTGGTACTGCCAAGAAATGTACTTGTTCTTTGTTAGTGGGTTAGACCACACCCAAGTGCAGGCATCACTGGTCCTTTCATTATGCCAAATATTTAGGAGACTTGTATTGGATTTAGAATCTAGAGTTCTTACTTTAACTATGTTCCCTTTGGGGCCTTTATATATGATGTATATTTATGAAGGCTAAGTTTAAATCGTCTTGAATTGATGGTTATTGCCAAACGACAAATTGGCTCTCTAATGCCATTTTGGGGATATATTATGTATCTTCATTTCCTTTATATTTGACTAAATTAAAATAAAACTATCTGTTTTCTCTTGTGACTCCTTAGTTGTTTTTACCACACTTCCTGTTACCTGTGGGCGTCACAATAGCAATGAACAACCAGAAGTTAAACCCCACCAAGCATCGCTATACAATAACCTAAAGAGTATGGATGTTCATTGTCCGGGCAGTACAACGTTTCAGAAATCTATTGTTTGGACAGAAAATAGTAATTTTATACGAACATTATTCATTCACGTTCATTAATATTTGTCGTTTGAATAAAGACTGATTGGTGAGATGGGTTTTAGCCATTAAAGAGCTCAGACTGGAATAAAAATGTGTAAATATTCTTGGTTGTTTTGCCTCAAGAAAGCAACCACCAACTCTTGTCCAAACAGAGTTCAGGCCTCCATTCAAAATGGAGGTACCGCGAGAAAAATAGATAGTGTCGAATCACAATACGCAGTTTACCAATAAAAAGTGGTACAGAATGCTAAATGCTCGTGGAATTCGGGCTATCTACAGCTACATCAAATACACCGCCTCAAACCCTTGTGAGCGTGGAACGAAAGAGTTTGGCAGATTATTAAGGTGTTCCTATCACCTTTAACAAACCAAATGTAAACACATGTCCCTCTTTTGGAAGATTTGTTTAACTCCTTTCCTTAATCCACAATTTAACATCACACATCCCTTGCTCAGTCCATTTTGGAATTCAACCCAAAATGTTTTTATACCAAAGAAAATCCGAATCAGGGTTGGGTGATCCAGATGTCGTACTTCTCATACTGAAGTCGAGGGCGTCATGACACCTGAATAGGATCACTGATAACCACCTAAAACATCAGAAGAAAAGGATGTAATACCATTTATAATAGGAGATAAGATCTCTGACTATTTTCTGAAGTAAAGTTGGTGACAATGCTATAAAAGGAGTTTTAATGGTACCTTGTTGAAAAGATGGTTAGAATAATATTTCTTAAAATTTCTGACAGAAAGAGCGAGAGCTATAAGCACACTAATTACACACATATCAGTGAGCTGCAACATCTAGTTGAAATTTGAAGAAGACACATCGCATAATTAAGTAAAATAAAAACCATAATAAAAGACGTGTGAATATCAACGAGGGAAATAATAAGTTATGATAAGAGTAACAAAGTGGAAAGTGGAAGCGCCACAGCTGGCCACCACTCAAGATGATAACACAAGATATAGTTTGTGAGATAGAAAATCTTAGGGATTAATCATATATAATAAACTCGCTTTGCAAGTGTATGTAAACTTATGTAATTCCAGAGCCGTTTTTTGATAGGGCTTACCATTTAACCACAAGATACCTCCAAAGAAAGGCCCGCACCGACTTTAAAGTTGCTCCGCTATTTTGAATATTTTTTTGTGGGTAAGAATTTTATTTTTAACTTTTTGGAATTTTACAGGTTACAGGCTAGATAGAAGTTTGCCAAATTTCAAGCTTCTAGCACATCTGGAAGTGGGTAAACATTAATGTGAGTGAGTGAGTCTGCCATATGGTTTTATAGTAATATAATATAGTTTTTACCAGCATCAAGAGGTACAAGCTCGTCCGTCTACATGGGTAGCTGTTAGAACACGATAAAATCGAGACACTCCTGTAGTGAATTCCTGGATCTTGTGATAAGGGTGTGTGTGAGTCTCCACAGCCTTTCCAGAGAAGAAGGTCAAGTTTTTCAAGCTATGAGGTGGAGGGTTAGTCTACGTCAATGCGTTGAAATAAGAGGCCAGGTAACTTAATTTGAAGATGGTATTTTAAAAGAAGAAAGGAGAAAATTGTTTTCCACAATTATCAAGAACATCGCTGAGGAGGTCATGCAAGAGTGTAACAAGGGTAGCGGTTAGTATCATGGAGTAATCGAGTAACTTTAAACCACATTCCACGTATAGAAAAAATAAAATCAAAAAGTTATGTTAATAAATATATACATATATTTTCATGTTTTACGTCTATGTTGGTCCTGTGGAGAAAATCATAATATTTACAAGAATTGGCTTATGTACCTTTACAATTTGTTGCTTTATTAGATGAAAATACGGCGTCAGAACAACTAGGATCACTTAATATCGCCACATGGAGGCCCCGGCAAGTATAGCACGCGACCGTACAGCCACCGATGCGGGCATTGCATAGGTCATGTTTGTTTGTATTTATTATATATAGCATGGTGTCGTCTGCATATAATCTTATTTGGTTTTTGTCATTTTGGAATATTCGAGATATATTTACTATAAATCTGCGGTAAGAGTGTATAAGCTATTGTGTGCCTTGTCTGTAGTATTACGTGGTATGTTTCCTTGCAGGTGGCAAATGGGTGCTGGACTGGCTCTTGTGTGACATCTGGATCTCACTGGACGTGTTGCTGTGTACTGCTTCCATCTTGAGCTTGTGTGCCATCAGCATTGACCGTTACCTTGCCATCACACAGCCTCTCAACTACTCACGCAAAATTCGATCCAAGAGACTTGCCATGATTATGATACTGGCTGTGTGGATGGTTGCTGCGGCTATCACCTGTCCACCTATACTAGGCTGGTAATAACTATTAACTGGTCTTATTATCAGCAGGAACGGCCGTCTAGGAATCCAAGTGCTTTCCATTGGAGCTACGTGCATTTTAAATGAGTTGAACATTTTTAAATTATCCATCCTCTCTGTAGGTGAATGCTGATTTATTTTTAAAACAATCTCCACATAGCCTACTGTATTGAATAAGATAAATTGTCTTTTGTAGGAAAGATTGTGTTTCCCTTTCCCTCAATACGATTTGATCAATGTACTTTGTATTTCAAAGTGCTCTAGAGTCTATATATACAATTATATTTCTAGATAGTAGATGCCGTATTAGATATCAAGAACTTTCTCAGTTTTAAAATATTGTTTTGGCAATGTTAATAAACAAAATATAAGAAAATCTAACATCAATAAATCTAAAATTCTATATTTACTTAATCTAAGGCATTAGGAACTCAAAAGTTCTTTGACACACTAAAAAATTTACGCCACAAATAACTACCTTGAGCTGGTTATATTCAGTCCACCTCTTTATATCCTATAAATTTTTTTTTCAGATTCATTCTAATGTTAACCTCCCATCTCCGTCTAGGTCTTACCAATAGTCTTGTCCCATTGAATTTACCAGTCAATAAGTTGAATACAATTCTAGATTCTCCCATTCACACTGCATGTCCAGGTCATCATAATTTACTAGACTTTATCTTCGTATTAGTCCAGGCTATCTAACTCATAATTGCATAGCCTCCTCCACTACCTTATTTTCTAATACCCTAAATTAGTTTTCGTCATGTTGAGTATGATACCACGTTTTACAACCATAGAGAAGAACCGATTTAGTTACTGCTTTGTATTTATTCTGAGTTTACATTTCATTGACAGCAGCTGAAATGTCAACAATTCACTTACCTATAAACAGCATTAATTTCCGAAAAGTATTATTTTAATAATCTTCAATATGATATCGCCATTGCCAGTTAAAATATTCTTAAATATGTAAATTCACTAACCCTGTCACATTATAATGTGTTGTTCGAAATATCTAGATTATCGTACCTAAACTGTGATCAACTGATCATATTCTTAGTATTTTCAAGATTTCCTTCTAAACCTATTTCCTTAATAGCTCCTAATAAAATGGTTACTTATTTTTGCAACAACAGATGTGAAATACATATACATTTATAAAACAATAAAATGTATGTTGTTTAGAATAATTCATAGTTTACTTTTGTTTCATCGCCTTTCATAGTTGTACATAGGATTTTTTTTTCTGGAAGAAGAAATGCTCTCCCCTACCTGTAACAAATGCGACAAATACCCTCATTATAACAGTAGTATATCAAATTCCACATTTTTAGAGCTAATGTAAATCTGTCTCAGTTACGAAGAAGACGGTCACGCAAACAACTCCAGCTGCAGACATAGTAATATCAATAAATGGCATGTGTAACCACATACGTGTTGTTCTGACCCAGGTATGACAAAGACCGCCACATCAACAGCACCAGCTGCACATACAACCAAAATGTGGGTTATGTTGTGTTCTCGGCGATGGGCTCTTTCTTCATTCCACTGATCGTGATGTTGTACGTGTATGCTAGAATATCTTGTGTCATAGCTCACAGGCACTCTCAACTCACGGCACTAGACAGCATCTCACAGGTAACGTCCACTTGTGGTTTATCTTACAGCTATATAATTACTAGTTTGGAAATAGTTCCGTTTCAGAGCAGCTAGTAGTCCAGTCAGAAAGGGGAAGCCCCTGCATAATTTAAAGGGACCTTTTTTATTACTGAAATTGAAAGTTTAAATCATAAGATTAAAATTTAGCCTGGCAGTCATTCTTTTATTGGTGGCTTTAAGCCACCATATTGAACAATGGTGGACGTCTTGATTTGTTTAGTGTTAAATTAATATCTTGTGAACAAATATACCTAGATGAAGCCAGGTTTTTTTTACTCCCTCTTAGATGTGTAATCGTGTTTGTCAAGAAAAAAATACTTCCAATGAATTTAAAAGTCACTACAAGATATTTTAACAGCCAATTTATTCCCATTTCAATTTAAGAATCAAACATATGTTTTAAATTTGTCTATTATTGTTTAATGTAATATTCCATTTTTTGAATGAATTAAATTATTTTCATCACAAATACAAGAAAATAGCATGATGTTATCAATATAACTCTGTTACACCATCAATATTAAGTCTGACTTTCAACATTAAGTCCATCATCTTAAAATTATTTTAAAAATCAAAAGATACATCATCATTTTAATACTCCTCATCAATTTATTATTCTGTTGCTGAGTTGCCATCAACTTTTACCTCATCAAGTTCAATTTTTTTTTCTGCTTCTTTGGTAAAATAAAATGGAATTTTTGTTAGTTCTTTCACGTGCGTTATTGGGACTAGCATGCCTCCTTGAGCTGTCTATCCATAATTGGTTGCTTTTAATCTCTTTCCTATTCTTGCATTTTTGCATTCAAATGCTTGAAACTTGAAAGTAGGTTTTCAAACTTTGATGCTTATATGAGTCATCTGGAGGCAGATTTGCAGAATCACAGCTATTAAGGTGACGCCACTTTCAAGTTCGAGCATCACACAATTTGTTGCTTACCGGATCATTGTAGTGAAAATCTTTATCTCTTCTTACAGTTCATCTTCCAATATGTGTCATAGTTTTTTGGGAAATTTTGTTCTCTTCCTTGATAATCGTTTTCATTGGCTTCGTTTTGCCACATCCGAAAAAAACTTCAACAGTATCTACTCCTGTGAATGTGTAGAGACCAACAGCAGCAGGTGATATTTCTTAATTTTGAAAGATCTTGCAACACTCAAAGAAATTTGGTGGCTCTCCTGACTTATTTTTATGTACATACATTTTCTACTCTGTTAAAATGCTGATGTACGATGCCACAACTTACACATTTGTGTCTTCTAAGTCAAAAACAAGATATGTATCATCCTTTATCCGTGCATCATGGTAGAAAGATCTAGTGTCAGCTTTACCAGGCAATCGTACCTCAAACTGTTGCACTGGCTCACCAGTTTTAACATTGGTACAACCATTGTTCTTCAAACAATAACATATGATGCTCATAATCATGCAATTCATTGAGGAGGAAGACTTGTAGCTTTTGCTTGTTTTCAGGTTTTGAAATAAACGGTCACCACTGAGCTCCAGAGGGCATACAGTAATGTCCACTGTGAGGGTAGATGTTTGGTGCAAAACTAAGATGCTGCATTTGTATTTTCTGTTCAGATCACTTAGGGTTTGCTTTCATGGTTTTTTCTTCACAGATATCATTAATTAAATGAAACGTTTGGGCTTCAGGATGATATGACTTCATGTAGTTGAAGTGCCTGGAGGCTTATTCTGACCAAGTGTTTGCAGGAGGAAATTTGTTTCAAACCATACCAACATCAATTAAGACATGGTAAGCTTGAAGACAAGGCTCAGCTTCAAGGCTTAATACTGACAAGAACTTTGATTTAAATGGCTTGTGAAATTCACTATCAGCTGTAAATAAATACAAACTTACTGGTGTTATTCTTTATTCAAAAATACCCTATTAGGGACATAGGAGGTGTTTCTCCTTCAATAACGAGGTCAGTAACCTGTTTCATGGCCTTTAGGTCTTGTATTGATCGTTTTTCCTGCTTGCTTTATGTAGATATTGCTATATCTGATTTGAATGTAAGATATTTTAATTTGACTCTTTGATCATCGTCACCTCAATCATTTGATTCGGAGGAAGTCTTCTGTAGCTTTTTCCACTTAAAGAGATTGAATACATTAAATTCATATGAACCCTTTTCTATTCTGATAGTGTGTACATTCTCCAGTAGTAAGGAGAAAGAAAGCGGACATAATTGGTTTCCATATGCTGCCAACAAGGGGAGAATGCTGCGACAACTTGATATATATTCATAAAAGCTTACTCCACTTCTGATGCAATGATAATGTTGGAACAAAATTTCAAAATCGAGAATGTATGACAGCCAAATCTTAGCCATATCAGAATAACTATCTAAAATCTTCTTAAGCAAATTGTCCAAGAACATCTTGAAGGCTAAGAATTGAATTAAGTCCTCGTGTTGTTTTTCTGATATTATCTCTATGATGTTCTTGACATAATTTAGGATGCTTTTATCTTCATCGGTTGCTCTTTCTATTAGTATTTGCAACAAGGCACCAGCTATTAATTTATGAAACCTCATAGCTCTTTTGTAATGTTTCCCATTAATTGCCTTTACGGATTTCCTTGAGCTATAACACCGGATCAGTGGCGGCTTGTAGCTAAAATTAGTGGAGGTGTTGCTCCAGAAAAGTTTTAGCCTTTGTTTTAAAATTGTGTAAAAGGAAAAAAATCCATGTATAAAAAGAGAATTTATTCAGGAACTTTATAAAATCTTAACAAAAAAAAAACTTTTTACTTACTTTAACTTAAATTGTTACAGTTCAAACTTGATCTATTGATTTAAAAATGAAACTCATTCTTCTTTTTTTAATTTGCGCAAAAAGTTCAATAATTTTCACCTTGATCTCTGTGTGACAATTGAGGAAATTTTCCTCCGTTGAAAGTACTGCAAGCGCATAGTCTTGCTGTTAAATAAAAGACCCGGAAAAAAATTAATAAAATAGAATAGCTGGAAGCCGAATAGTAATAATTTAACTCTACACTCTTCTAAACTTTATCACATTCAATAATATGTTACGTGATTTTTAAGCACAACATACGCTGAGTAAAATAAATTCCAAAACCGGCACTTCAAGAGCAACAGTGCTCACTACCTGGCAGTTACAACTTCCTCCCCACCCCCTCATATGTGCGCATACGCACAATAGTCAAACACCACGTCGCTGGCACTGTGAAGCGCACAGTTCCATACAAAGAGTTTTGTATATTTTTTATAAACTTAGGATGGCTACTGAAGTATTGAAATTAAGCTCAAGGAATATATATTTTGCTACAAAAATAAAGAAGGAATTAAAGAAAATTTATTATTTATTAAATTTATGTATTTATTATTTATTAAATGTTATCGATATTATCAAGTGGAAATAGGGGGTGCTACAGTTCCGCAGTGCCTATACACGAGCCGCCACTGCACCGGATTATATGGCTAGTTCCTAAATACCACTTCCAGCAAACCTTTTCGCCAAAGCATTCAAGTATGATATTTCAGTGTGGAACCCTCCTTGTACAGATACTGCTTTGGTACATCTGTTGGGATGTTTACATAGCATCTCTTCTATGTTCCTATATATTGCCTAGTTTGAAACCAACTGGATAAATGTCATAGTCTTAAACTCTGTCAATTTTTGACACCAGTCTAGAACATCAATTACAATTTCTTCAGAAGGGGGTTGAAGATAGCACTTGACATTAAAGGTTTCCTGTTTATCAATGATGCTATCAAGAGAGAGGTTGAAAATCTGTAAAAGAAAGCACGTCAGATAGCTTGCGACTAAGTAAGTGCATAAGCAGCAACCCGGTAATATTTTGTCTGTTGTTATTCCTCTAGTTTTTCAGGATGTTGTTGAATTGGTGTGGAGGCCTTCTTCTAGGTTCCTCTTGTAAAGATTTTTTGTGAATTTCGTATTTTAATCTTTGTTTGGCTCCTTGTTGAATAGTTGTGGTGATATGTGTTGAGCCATTATAACATTTGTGTAATGACTGGTTTCTGAACCATTAAACCATCTTCCCTAACATAATCATTGCACACAACTACAGTGCCTGATTGTCCTGATACAATCTGGGGTGGGCAAGTATGCTTGCTTTAATAATATCAAACTCTTTTGAAATCTCAGACCACTTAAATTCTTGAAGAGCCAATGCTTATAATTCTTCTAATTCATCATTGTATGGAATTACCATCCCCAGCCTTTTAAGGATTTGAAGGATTTTTTTGCTTCCAGTTAGATCGTGCACAGTCATTGACAAAGCAACTTGAAGTGGTTGTCGTTTATTAGTTATGAGGGGCGTGATAGCTTGAATCAAGAAACGAACAGCAGGTTGCAATGGTGGCAATTTCACATGTGAATTAAATTGCAACTAAAACAATAACTATGAAGAAACTAACCTATCAATCCCGAGTTTGTATGTGGTACTAAAAGAAAAACATTGAAGTTGGCAACACTGACTTGGAGAAGAAAAGAAAATAGTTTGCGGCGTGCAGACAGAACCGCTAGACATAGACAGAAACAAATCAAAAACTAAAATATCTTTTTTATTTTACCATTTAGCTTAGCGGTGAACACGCTAAAATATTGTGTCCATTTTAAATAATTACAGATACATATTACACGTGTTTACAATTTCGTTTCAAAATTCATAGTAAGTATAAACATCACCTTTGTGAAGACCCAAACTCCAAGTGTACATCATTGCATAGGCCATAATGATCAATGGTACCAACATTTAAGCTGGAAAAGCTACTAGTACAGTGTTCTCCCATTTTGTTATGTTACGCTAAAGTCAATTCATCACTCGTGTTTTGTTAACCGTCAGATAGCAGAAGATTTTTAATGGAAACACTGGTTGAAAGTTATTTATTCCAACCAATCTGAAAATAGTTCTTATTTTCGTAGTAATATTACATTATCATTCATAAGTGTCAATAAACCTTTCCAATAATACTTCCTTAATATATATTTGTATATTTGGTTTCTCCGTAGTTTATTGAAAGAACAAATTATATTAATAAAACTATTACTGTATGTTTTTTGTTTCGTGATTGTAGCAACATATTACAGTTCATGAAAATAATACATTAAAAAGTAGTACGATGTATTTACACTTCTACCTTCTTATAACTGGCCACCAAAATAAATAAATATTGGTTTTTTTTAACTTAGAAAAAAAGTAATAAAAATGTTTGTTCCGAAATAAAACGTTTTTACTTTACAAACAGATGCACATGAACACAATCAAACACCGTTTGTATGACGTCATCAACAGCCTTCGATTCAACTGGTTCGCCATCTTAATTTGTGAAGAGAGTGCAGTTTTTTAGAAGCTCTCATTTGTTAAGCATTGTTAAGAGACCCACAGACGCCACCAACACAAAAAAAGAAACGTTCAAACGGTCATTTACATAAATTCGTGTTTCCATCATGTAAAAATTGTTAAAATAAAACATTATTAAAAACCAATTGTTAGATGTGACATTTTTGTCTAGCAAGAGTGACAACAACTCAACATATGGTTTGGCGAAGATCTGATAGCTTTTACTGGTTGTCATTTACCACCTTTTCAGTTGTGAATTGTCTTTACCTTTTATTTAACCTGTATTCTTTCACTTTTACAGCTCATAAGATAGGATCAGAGTGTAGTCCATCAAGTTAGATATGCTGCAATGCATGGTAAAAATAGTGAGTGTACAATATATATATATAAAGTATTGAGTTTCTAGAATCAGCGCTCCAAGACTATGAAACTTTACATGCGCAGTATGAATACTCTTTGGGGTCTACATAAATGTACAGTACTAGTTCTACATTTGTCTTGAAGGCCCAAAGATTATATTCCAGATGTATTTGCTAGCTCCGTAGCTCCAGGACGATGAATGAAAGAGTTCCTTTACGATCTGTTATTTTTACTCAGACATACATGCTTTATTGGGTGTTAAAAATCACCAAAATCCTCTTATTAAAATATTCAAATATTTTATCTATTTAAAAATTCTGATTTCTGTGCTGAGCATCCAGGGTTCAATCTTCAGTCACGGCACGGATTTATCTGATTGCCAAACCTTTCCTTCACCTCTGAAAAGACGTGTATTAATCACATCTTGTGAATGTGGGGAATGCCAGGCCTCCACTGTGGTTCAGATTCCACGTTAAGCTGTAGGTCCTCCATTTCATCTCACAATCAACCTAACATTACACATTAGCGTAAGTGCGTATAACACGAACGGGTAGTAAGATGCGGTGCTAATGATAATAATAATAATAATAATAATAATAATAATAATAATAATAATTAAAAACATTGTATTAATACTGATTTATTATTTTGTTGCGATTGTTCTGTAAAGTTTTTTCTACATAAATCACGATAAAAATACTACATGCATTATATTTTGGCATTAGCTTAGATTCGTGTCCTATAAGTATTCAGAAAATAGAGATTCAAAAACAGGTTAAATTCCAAAAGTCTTATTTTAATTTGTAAAAGCTGAATTTGCTTTTATTTTCCCTTTAAATTTTATTACTATGTAATAGTTATTAACACATTTAATATTTTGGGCAAGAGTGAAAGTATTAATTTAGACCCACATCATCATCATCATGACCAGTTTCCAGCCACTGGCTGGGTCTGTTTGGAACATTTATTCTCTCCAATCTTACTAATATTTCTGACAACCTTAATCAACCCAAAAGGGTTAAAATTAATTTCACAGGCCAAGAAATTACTAAAATCTCCAGGATTCTGCAGAAACATCACATCAAGATTACCTTTCAAACCAACAACACAATCAAAAAGCACTTATCCAATTCCAGCCTTAATACTTACAATATCTATAATAAAAGTGGGATCTACAAATTAACTTGTGATTGTAACGCCGCCTACATAGGGAAAACTGGCCAGGCACTTTCTAAACGGTATTTTGAGCAATTGAATGACTTCAAATATAACAGAACCAAATCAAAATTTGCAGAACATTTAAAAATCTCAGCCCATCAACCCACCCCTATCGATCAATGTATGAAACTCCTTTTATCCTCTACCTAAGGTCACAAAATGAATATTGCCGAAAATCTACATATCTATAATGCAAGTTTTCATCACAACACTATCCTCAATGAACAGACAAAGTTTGAAAACCAAACCCTAATCAATACAGTTAAATATCTTCAACCATTTATTCAGTCTTAAGTAAATTAATTATTCAATTAATCTTAACCTTTTTCTATCTTGTTTTCTCTGCTGCCCTTCTACCATCGTAGCTGAGACCTGACCGGGCCAGGTCGTGAATATTTGAACCTGTTTTCATTTTTCCTTTCTCTTCTTTAACTTTTCCTGTCTATCAATTGTTAATCATCAATCTAGCACTACCTTTACTTCTTAATCATTTATTTTTCTTTCTCATGTTTACTTGTATTTTCTGGATTATTCTTCACAAGCCGTATTTTTATGTAATTATTGCTTTTTCCAACTATTACACTTGTGGAGTAACAGGGACAACATCTAACCCTAACTTAGAGGTAGGCTTGACAGTTTAGTATTATATCTACACGTTAATAATAATCTATATTCTCTTTACTTTTTAATTTCTTACCATGTTTTAGGTTAGCTTTATCTTCCTTCTCTAATTATACTAAGTATTTTTTCCTGGTTATCGTTATGCTCTTAGTTCTTAATTTTTCATCTCATATTTTTCCTGATTTTACATTGGTATTCCTCAGACCTGATGATGGCGTTTATACGTCGAAACATGTAGTTTGTCAACCGGCCCTCTGGCATCCAAGGCTTAAGGAGAGGAATTAAAACCAGCTAAGGAACACTTATACACTCAACAAATGTTCTGTATCAATTTTCTCATTCTACATAATTTAGACTCTGTTTCAAGTCCTCACTTATAATTATCGTCTCTAACCTATAGTAAATAAATTTTGTGCATAATTTCCCTGTTTACTACCATTGGTCAAATTTTTAACTTTTCCTTTTGACAACTCTGGATCTATCTTAATATTAACTTTAAACTTAATGTTAACTTTTTCACTATAATTGTATATCTTACTTAGTAATGTTTTATTCATTAACATGTTACCTTAGAATATGAGATTTTTATTTGTATGTATTGTCTAATTTTAATGTTTTTTGTATTTTAACCTATTCTATATTTAACATGTTCTTGTTCTACTTATTTCACATACATTAATAAGAATTATAGGTTAAAGTTTTTGCTATAGGTTTGCCATTATTCTATTCAGTATATCTTTTCTCCTATATAATGTAATATGTATTATTCAGACTTGTTACTATCCCTAACTATTCAAACTCTTATAACCTCAATATGGTGTTCTCTAATTAAAAATATTTTTCTATCTTTAATTTTTTCCTTATATTTCATATAAATTATATCTTTTCACTTATAATCAGATCCTTTTGTTATTGTTTATTGGGTGTTCCTTGAATAATTAATTAGTATCAATATCATTTGTGTTCTACTTACATTAAGTGGATGCTCCCTGATACAATCAGCATGCTTCGATACAGTATGCTGCCAGCATACCTTTGAACCCTAGAACTCCAAGTTGAAGAAAGGCCTGACTGTCGTTGGTTCGATGCCATTAACATGAGCACTGATGCCCTAGAGGATTTCCTTGGCAACTCTTTCTCCACTGTTCCAAACTTCCTCCTTCCTTCTTATTTACATGCCCATATTTGGTCCGGTATAGTCAGGATATAGAGTATATAACAGGTGACCTCTAGATTCACAGGAATGTAATTCATATTATATCCTCGAAGGTGGAACCTCTGCTCCAGCACCTGAAGAATAAACTGGTGGTCTTGATGTTTGGGTCGTGGGTTTCACCACCTCAACGCCGAGGGAATCTCGTCTGACGTACCACGTATTCGAAAAATATCCAAGTCATTCAGACTTGATGTAGCAGTCAAGGAGACTAATTTTGTTTCTGTTAGTCGAAGTGGCTATAATGTATTCTAAGTCCTAAGAGTGACTAAGGCCCGTATGCAAAAAGAGTACGAGAAACTGCGAAGAAGGAGAAAAGGCGGAGGACGGTTGATTTGCTTGCAAGGACGAGCGCGCGTGCGCACTCTCGAGTAATTCTCAAGCGCACGGGCGCGCGCTTGAGGAAACTCGAAGGTAGGTCCCAACCAACTTTCTCTGTTACTCCTATCCCTTAAACACAGGGCTACTCCGTTGCGGCGCGCATGAGCAAGATAGAAATGTCACACATCTGTTATTATTGTTTTCAATGTTTTGTGTTGTCAAGAAAATATGGCGCTCCATGACTACCGGATTGTCACGTATTTAGACGTTATCGACAACTATTTTGAAGAAGAGGCTAATCAAGTTGTTGTGATTCAACGGAGGCATGTTAGGGATTTCCTGTCAGGATTATTCTGACGAACAATTTCGTAAAAAAAAAATCTATTTTTGAATGAAGTTTTATGGCCAGACATCTTCCCTATGTTGGAAATTGACAATCCCGAAACACAACGAGGACTTCCAATGCTTCATTTACAACAAATATTGACTACCACTTCAGTTTTATGCCACGGAAGGCTTACAGGTAAGTTAATAGCAAATTGTAAATATACTTTTTTAAAAAGGTTATATTATTTATTATTACTAAACTTACAAAAAAACATGGTACATAGCTGGTATTTTTTAGAAATAAAAACTAATTTAAATCTTTGGATTGAATATATTAATAAATGTTTATCTTTTTTTTTGTAGTGTGTTATTTAAGATTAATTTAGCATCGGTTTATAAGTTTATTTTATATTAGGACTTGTATTATTTACTGACAACATATTTCTTCCATTGTTTTTTATTATGTAATTGAAGCAATTAGGCTAATTGATTGTTTTAAAACATACAGTAGCTTTTGGAATTTTGGTTGACATTTAATTAACATTTAATATCGATATTTTGTATGTATATAAAATCCTTACCTCTTAAAAATCACAGTAGGGCCTACTTACATACATCGATTTTTGAGGGCTGGGTATCATCTTATTTATTTACCACAAAGTAATGTAACAAGTTCATCCATGGGTAATGGAGCCCTATTTTATGAATGGCCAAATCCCTAAACATAAATGCAAAGTTATTAATGAAGGGGAAAAAGTTCTAAAAAGGACGAGTCTATTGATGTTTGTTACAAAAATAAACTGCTCATTTATTTCTTGGATGTGAACATATCATTTATATTCATCAAATTTTTGTGCCAGGGATACATTGATCTGCCTGTTAGAAATCATCATGGAGAGTTCCGCTGAAGCTGCACTTCACTGCCTTGAAATACCATCTGAGTGTCTGGGCTTCACTGCATGGACTTACACCATCTGAAAGTCTGGGCTTCACTGCATGGACTTACACCATCTGAAAGTCTGGGCTTCACTGCATGGACTTACACCATCTGAAAGTCTGGACATTGCCGCACGGACTTACACCATCTGAAAGTCTGGACATTGCCGCACGGACTTACACCACCCGAGAGTCTAGACTTAACTGCCTATACATCCATGGACTAATACAGTTGGAACCTTATTAAAATAATTGTGGTGGGCGAATCAAAACCTCGGTAATGTGACTATATAGCTGGTTCCATGTTCTGTTAGAAACAGACTTCTTGTATAAACACACATACAAAATGTGGACATCTTTCATCTAACACACTTCCTATCCATCATCTTGACCTTACAGACCTCTAATGAGGTGGAGAATGGTGGG
>CABFVX010004828.1:0-26121 GCA_902151425.1 Timema shepardi
AATTTCAGCGTACAGCGCTTGGAGAGCAAAGATATCAAGCATGCATGTACAACAGTTTGCATATGAGTTAGGAGTGTGGCACTAAACACTTCGACATCTTGGAGTACAGCAGCAGAACATACTAAACAAGTAACAACATGCTAGTCCATCTAGAAATACTAATACTTTCTGAGGGGCTTCATGAATGCTCCTACATCACAGAGCGTACTTGCCACTATTGCCTAACTCCTATGCAACCTTTTGTACACACGCTTGACATCTTTGCCCTCCAGACACTGTACACCAAAACCTCGACCACAATTTAATTGTATTAGCAAAGTTTCCTGGATGTAGATCAATAGGAATTTTGTATTACTTTAGTTCAAACAAGCTATATGTGCATTTTTGTCTCTGAGTTTCCGAACACCCTGTATTTATATGTTTATTAAATATTCTCAAAAATATTAAACTATGTCAAGGTGGTGCGTATTTTCGTAGACTATTTTTTATATTTACAATATATAAATTCCTCATTTATTTTTTTAAATTGTGTGCTTGTTGTTTTTATTCCCATTTGTAATAACTAACCTTATTTACTATGTGTCCCGATAGTAGAGGTTACCTCCCAGAAATATTAATTTCCAAGACTCCCTTCAATGGTAAACTAGACCAGATGGATATAGATTTTTGGTTCATAAGCCCAACTATATGGAGTTACTTTTAATTACTATAGCCATTAAATTGCAACGGATATTCTGAGTGACTCTCAATAGCAGAATTCGTGATTTGATTGACATACCTGGTGCTATTAATACTGTAGACCAAATATAAAGAAATTTATTTTTAAATTAGTTTATCCTTATGCTATAAATGCAATTCACTATGAAAACTTAGGTCTAATTTTTACCTGCAGTCTAGGGTTGGAATGTGATACAAACTTAAAACTCTCAAGTTTAACACAAGCTTCATTATTCTTAAGTATATCCGCATGCGAAGTCTTTAAGCCCAGCATTTCCACTCCACCTCCTCTAATGATTCCTGTCACCTTTTGATAGACAACTTTATAATCTAAAAACAAACAAAGAATATGTGGAGTGATATGATTATAAATTAGTTGTTTCTATTCATAGTAATTGCATTAAGTTTTATGGTGAACACAAAATTTAAAAATAAATTAATAAGGGTTTTATTTCCTTACGCTGTATTATATAGCTCTTATTAAATTATTTGTTTTGTTTATAAATACTTAATCGATATAACAAATAAAAGGTGTTATATTTTTAATATATGTTACCAAAAATCAACTAACTATTTAATAATTAGATTAAATCATGGGCCACTCTATTGGCTTATTTTATTGCCAAGGATTTTTTCTTATTAGGTTATTGTTTTTTCCTAATAACTAAAATATATAAAAAATATACATTATTAAATGTGTGGTAATTGACACGTTTTGATCATTGGAATTGAATTTTGTAAACATTGCCTCATAAAATACAGCTTGTGCAGTTGGAGGTTTATTATACTCTACGACCTGTGTGACCTGGATAGTAGCTCTCCACATGCCAGCAGGTTAGGCGTTTATTATACTCTATGGCCTGTATGACCTGTATAGTAGCTCTCCACATGCCAGCAGGCTAGGAGTTTATTATACTCTATGACCTGCATGACCTGTATAGTAGCTCTCCACATGCCAGCAGGTTAGGAGTTTAGGGCACTATTAGTGAGTGGGGAGAAATGGGTAAGCTGGTAAGTCTTTGAACTAAGGATACAACAAAACCTCTCAACTTGAAAATATTCTAATGGTAGTTCTGACAACATTGCTACAATGAATCGTTATGGAAGAAGAATAAAAGGGTGGGATAGAATTAAGGAGAGGGGTGTTACTCAATTGACACCCAAACAGCTTGAAGTTATAAAGAAGTCAAACTATTCAATACATTTGGTCAAGTTGGAAATACCGTTATTTGAAAAGTGCAAATATTTAAAACTATCAATTTTATGTTGGTGGTGGCAAAACCTTATGTCAGTCTGTGTGGAGGGGAAGAGTTGGGGTGGCGCTGTTGTTAAAAAGTGATTTTTTTGAAAGAATATGTTCCTCGTCCAGCCTAAATATTTTCGATGGCTCTTCCCCAAACGTTTAAAAATTAGATGCCTTTAAATTATTAAGGTGGCCTTAGAATGTTTTTTTTAAATATTAGACTCCCAGAAGATATTTTGAACAGTCATACCCAGTTATTTTAAGTATTAATCATATAACTTTAGATTTAAAAGCTCTTTCTATTCTTTTTTATTGTATTGTGTTCAAAAATATAATAGTGGAGATAAATATGTCTATTAGAGGAAAACAATAATTTTTAGGGGAGATGCCCTCCTTATATCTCAATCCTCTTAAAACACCACTCCAGTGGCTCTGCCACCACTGGATATCCCCAGATCCCCATCAAATCTGGACCTAGCTATATCCTTTGGAGGCGGGACACAACTAATAGATCAACACGTGGTAATTCCTACGAGAGGGTGGTAACATTGGTGAAGGGGTTTGCTGGCAGCACCCGTTGGTCACCGAGACTTTCCCTTCAACCAGGCCTAGCCTAAATCTGACCTACATTAGCCTAGCCTAGCCTAGCTTAACCTAACCCAACCCAACCAAACCTGGACATACTTGTATATATATGTTAGTAAAGTTTAGACTGGCAAGCCTGAAAGGCTACATGACTGCTACACATCCATGGGCCACCCCTATTGACAAATTAGCATAGTAAATATGGCGTGTCCGTAATATGGAATTCTACTTATATGTCAAAACCTGATAATCCTCTCTGGGTACCCACGTGCTCGTAATAAGGACTGTTCAAAATCAAGATGATACCCGCAGACTGATGCAGGCAATAATATGTCATATACTGGTAATAGTTTAACTGAGCGAGGTGATGGATTATAATGACAATTAGTGGTAGTTATTCTCTCAACCGAGAAACTGGGCGCACTCGATTTGCGGAATAGGGTATACGTGTCAGCAGGCATTCAATTAAGGCCCACTCAAATTTCGAAATAAAGTATACCTGTCAGCCGATCCACATTAATTGTTTAACAGCCTGTAATCCGATTCAACTCCTAACCACTTACCTAACTTCAGCTAATTTAACCTTACCTAACCTCTATGTTCCATTTTGAACAAAGTCATTATGAATTTAATTTTTATCTCACAGTTTGTGTGAGGGTACTACTGAGCTCGGATGAGTTGTCCCGCAATTTGTGTGCACAGTGTAACTATGTGTAAATGACAATATATGAATATTATTAAAATGAACTGTTGTAATCGAGATTTTTTTTCAGATTAAATATCAGGAGCTCCTTTAAATTGTGTTGGTTGGAAGTTCATACCAACTGCTTATAAATTTGAACAAAATAAAATAAACTATTCGTATCAAAAACATTACAATATATTAGTTATTAGTAAAACTACTTCTGGCTTGGGTGACTCAAAAAATTGTAGTGTAAGCGTACTTGACTTTTTACACTGTAACTGGTTCATTAAAATAAAAAGTGTAATAATTTAATATGTTTAGTTCCTTTGTTGATTTAAACTTACTTAGTATGTGTCTCAATTAATATTAAATTGAGCAACGAATAAAAATATTTTCTATTTAATTTTAAAATAAAGGTACAGTACAAATTGGGCTTAAGCCTTGTGTAATCCCTATATTTAATTCTTCGAAATTAGATTAAAATATACCAAATCTATGTCAAATAGGCTTAAATAAAATAGTATAAATACTAATGACGTATTTAAAATTTGTGAAACAGATAAAAATGGCTGAAATTTATTAAATAGGCAGGGGCCATCCTTAAGATGCCACAAAGGCCATACCTCACCAACATTTTTCCCAAAGAAATTTAACTAATTTTTTTTCCTTTCTTTTTATTCTATTAAAAAAAATTGTAAATAACATGATAATGAAGTGGTTCACCATTTCCCACATGTGGTGAATTATTGGATTCGTCATATACTGTTCTAGTCGAGAGTATTCATTCCTAAGTCAAAACTTCACGCGAAGACTGTACTGTAACATTACATTGCTGTATGTTACAATAGGACCCACCCCATCCTGATATTTACACATAGCTCTCTGTGGTTCATACTACCCGCTACAAGTATACCGACACAAATATATCTCCTACGAGAGTTCTCTATTGTAGTTCCTGTAGGTTGATACGACATAATAAAACAATTATAGAATATCATTCTATCTACATAATCAATTTCAATAACTGTTCATGTACTACCGATTGAATCTTCTGGAACTAGCAACCACCAATACTGGCCTACACCTATCATCCTAAATTGACGAGTTGGGCGAGCGAGAAAAGATGTTCCAACAAGATGTAGTCCACTCCGTCCTGGTCTATTAACACATAATGGGCCGGCCGATATTGGACACGACTAGGGACTTCTCACCTATTCACCTGCACTCTGATGGTAGAAAGATGAATTACTTTAAAAATATCAGATGATTAAAGAAACGGTTGGAAGTCTGATGGAGAATTATCAACAGTCTACATGATTATCCAAAAAATCCGCATTGACGTCATTGAGCGTGTGTTCAGTTCTCCCTCCTTGATTCTATTGTGACGAAACCCACTATATATTGTGATGTGCGACGTATGCTAAATCGACTATTATATTTCATTGTTTGACCGAGGAACATTGTCCTGGACCTAGACAATGTCAGAATAAACCATTTGTATAATATATCTTCAACAGAATCGTAACTATGGCGATTTATTTATTGGACTCTGATTTAATTGTAACTGTTAGAGTTAGTCATGTTAGACGTAAAAATTCTATCATCAAAATCTATTAATTTTTTCCAAACTATTAAAGTTTAAATGGGGCTCTGTATACTGTCTGTAACCACTTGGGCGCTAGAGTCTTTTGAGTATTAAATCTTTAGATATCCACATTTATTAATTGACGTGAAATAGAATGAGTTAAACATAAATTATTTTTATATTGGGGATAATAGTAATTGTTTTGTAAACTTCAACATATATTTTCTTTTTTTTTGTTTAAATATTGGAGTATAATTTTAATGTAACGTAATTTTCTGAACATTTTGATTAATTATGAATTTAATTAACTGTTGTGCATTTTCTAATCTTTTTCTAAGAATTGCTTCTAATGTGATATTTTCATTATTAATTACTAAAAGGGTTATAGTTTATTTGATAATATTGTGTCAGGATCTGAAAGTCCCGGGGGAGTTTGACTAAAGTCTGTTAGCCAAACTCTCGCGTATTTTAAAGTTTAGGTTTGAAAGTTAACGTGTTTGAATTCTTTGATATAATAAAGACATTGTGTTTACATTTTGAAGGTGCCCAATTGGCCCTTATTAATCTTTGTATATTATGAATTTAGTACAATATATCAAAGATATTTATATCAAACACGTAATGTTGTTCTGTCTCTTCAAGACTGACCCATTTGAATATTGGGCATATTTCAAGTTTATAACTCTCTCTTAAATTATCTGCGCCATTTAAAGATATGAAGTTATTATTTATTTGTTTTATTTTCAACATATCTCAGGTTGATTTAATGAGACCTTGGATAGTTTTCCGCTCTATTGTTATTGTTTTAAATAAACCGTTCATATTGTTTCTTTTAAATATTGCTAATAATATACCTTGTCACTTGTTCCTTAGCTTACACCCGCTCCCTTTTTAGTTATTTAAGGTCGTAAGGAAAAGGACTCAGAGAGGGTGTAACCAGAGCTTATTTTATTTTTATTGTTTATTATTTGGTGATTAGGGGCTGTTAAGAGCAATAGGCTGTAAAGATCTTGAACATTAAAGGAATTGAATTAAGAAATATAGGCAATGTGTAATTCATTTGGAAAACGCACTTATGTTTCAAATATTTGGAACAGTAAATATTGCATCACAGATAGATTTCACGATAAAAATTTCAGTTCAAAAACACAATGAACGGGTGTCAAAAAATAGGTAAATATTAGGTATATTAATAGAGTGCTTAAATAAGTATGGTACTCATGAGCTGTCATTAAGAGACAAGACGCACCCAATCTTTAAACTAGCAATGTTATCACATGGTAAGTTTAATTAAAAGCCTGAGTTCTCTTATTCTTTTTGTTTGTAAATGTGTTTAATGATTTTGTAATTCTAGCGATTTTTAAAAATCAGGGACCATTTTATAAATTAAATTAAATATGTTAACCCGTAGTGAGAAAAAATCATTACTGGTAAACGGTGACCTGGCCCCACTAAAAAGAAAGATCACACTCCACCACTGAAATAGTCTAGAAAGTATTAAAAAACAAACTTTTTACTAGTGTGCCACCCAAATTGGGGCTAAAAGAACTTTACTGGTTTACTGGAAATTCTTAAACTTGACCGTACATTGAAAGAATTAGATAATACTGGGAAACTATTCAAAATATCTACAATCTTATCTGTTGTTAATGTCAAATGAAGTGGATTTTAAAATATGTCACATAATATTTGGGGAAAAACTCTAAATGCATTCAATTATTATGAATACTACTAAATTGGTATTATTATGGGAAGTATTTTGTAGCAGGCCTTTTTTGCAAAGGGAATAACTCATTTATATGGTGTGTTTCTCCAACTGGTACCGGTAACTGACTGATTGACAGTTGTAAGTCGATCGTGAACGATGAGCCACAGCCAGTATTAGATCGGTCACAAACAAAGAGCCACTAGCCAGTATTAGGTCGGTCACAAACAAAGAGCAACTAGCCAGTATTAGATCGGTCACAAACAAAGAGACACTAGCCAGTATTAGGTCGTCACAAACAAATAGCCACTAGCAAGTATTAGGTCGGTCACAAACAAATAGCCACTAGCAAGTATTAGGTCGGTCACAAACAAAGAGCCACTAGCCAGTATTAGGCCAGTCACAAACAAATAGCCACTAGCAAGTATCAGGTCGGTCACAAACAAATAGCCACTAGCAAGTATTAGGTCGGTTCCAAACAAAGAGCCACTAGCAAGTATTAGGTCGGTCACAAACAAAGAACCACTAGCCAGTATTAGGTCAGTCACAAACAAATAGCCACTAGCAAGTATTAGGTCGGTCACAAACAAAGAGCCACTAGCCAGTATTAGGTCGGTCACAAACAAAGAGCCACTAGCCAGTATTAGGTCGGTCACAAACAAAGAGCCACTAGCTGGTATCAGGTCAGTCACGAAAGAAGTGCCACTATCAGGTCGTTCACGAAAGAAGATCCACTAGACGGTATGAGGTCGGTCGCGAACGATAACAAACGATATAAATGAACGGTTCATTTCACTAAAAAGAATCACTTTGAGCCGTTCCCAAGAGTGAGCCGTCCTGCCCATCTCTAGTTTAGTACAATTATTTGTACTTGTACAATTTTCTACCTGTGGTGATGCCAATTCTCTCAATTTCCATGCGATTTAACTAAAGTTGCTACCGATAGATAATTCTGTAGTTATCTGAATTATTTCTAACCATGAAGAAAACAGATGTCCCTTAATAATGACAAAACATTAAATAGAAAATAATTGTTGATGATCAAATATAAAAAAAATTAAGTTTTCACCGGGAAAATTAATAGTTCTGATGGATGGGGAAAGTCAGCCCCCAATTTTCCCTATCACAATCTTCCAACTGACTGAGATTTTGAAAGGATGTTGGGGGAGGAATTTATCAATCTGCCGATGCATTTTCAGAACCTGGACCTAGATTCGTGTGCAGTCCCTACAGATGGCAGGAGCGTCTGGGGCCATAAAATGGAGGTTTAGACATATTTTCCGCCATAAAACAGTCCCGCGTAAAGCATCCTCTTACAATATTCACAATTAACTATAAGTTAGTGTGATTGTGGAGTGCTAAAGCTACAAAAGAGAAGCTAAAACTAAAAAATCTAGGAAGCGATGGTGGATTGTGAGTAACCCTCACCTTTCACTTGTGCTTTTATTCTTGATTAAAGCAGGTGTTGAGTGTAGTTTAATACCCTGAACACATTTAAAGTCTAATATAATTCATTCTATTGTTTGTTGTTGTGAATGTGTCTTTGTTTACTATTAAAATAATTTAATATGTTTGGTTTTGTTCGCCGATACAAGATGGCCAAGAAGACAAGCTTCGACAGCATCAAACTTTCTATCATAGTGCAAGAACTGAAAGATCTAATTGATTTTAACATGGAAGAAATCAAGAAGCTGAGAGAAGAAATTAAGAAACGAGATGCTGATCGTAATCAGCTAAAGCGTGAACTTGTCATTTTGAAAGACGAATTGGAACAATACCAAAAACGATCCAACCTGAATTTTTTTGGTATTGCTGAAAACACTTCGAAGAACACGGGACTCTTTGGTGCTGGATGTGATTAAGAATAAACTCAATCTACCGCATGTGACTGTTGATGACATCGACCGTAGTCACTAGACTAGGCAAAATTTCAGGAATCAAACCCAGGCCTATCATTGTGAAGTTTGTTTCATAGAGGAAACGAAGTGAGGTCTTCCGTGTGAAACGACAGCTTGATGGGTAAGGAATAACTGTAAGGGAAGACCTAACTGCTGAGCATATGATCTTACTAGAAGCAGCTATACAAACTTTGGTTTGAAAAACGTATGGACTTTAGATGGACGCATTGTTGTCAAGTTGCACATAAACTGCATGGAAGAGCTACCCAGAGCACAGTGAATCGTCTGGAAATATAATTTAATACTTCTATTTTTTTTTTATCATTTCTTAATTTTCAAGCTTTCATCATTTTTATTTGTTTTTGTGTTGTACTTGATTCATTGTTTTGTGTTTTACTCATTATTATTAAATTACTATGTTCAAAAATCAATTTCATATTATTATTTTTTCATCAGGCCTTCATTTGTTTTTAGTGTGGTATTTGATATATTATTGTGGGTCTTGATTATTGTTATTAATTTACTATGTTCTAAAATGTGTGTATGGGGATGTGCATGTGTGCTAACAAGCTCAACTCAAGTCTCAAGATCTCGGGTAATGTTAAGTTTAATTATTTTTATATTTTCGTATGTGTGCGAATAATATTTTACAAGGGCGAAATAGTCCAACTACAATATATTTTAGTGAGCTATGCTCCATGTCTGTTGGTTACCTTGACAAATCCCTCCCTTCCTCTACAACTCCTTCAACAGCTATGATGCTTCAAAATGTACTTGAAAGCCAGCTACCTTACAAGTATTTACTTTATTTTCTTCATACAATACGACGCCATGTCACTTAGACTTAACACATCATATTGCAACCTCACATGAGTGGATTGATCATATATATACTTCAAGCTCTAATAAAGTGATCTCTTCTGGACAAGTCACGGTCCCCGGAATCTCGCATCATGATCTTGTTTACCTATCCTACTCAATGTGTGTGGCTAAAATTGTACCTAAAGTAATAATACAATGGGACATTACATTCAATGATACAGGCCATTAGGAAAACTAAAATGGACATTTCCCTTTCACTCTCAAATACTATCCGAGTCCCCAAAAAACTATGGAGGTAACTTCGTAGTATAGGAGTGGGACATACACTATCCAAAAGCACTCATATGCACATCAGTCCCAATAAACTAAATGAAGAGTTTCTTCACATTCATAATTTAAATAACAAGATAGCTAGAATACAAACTATAAACGACATTTATGCCTCCAATGCAAGTAATAATAATAGTAACTATAATGGTGACAGTAATTTTTACTTTGCTCATTTGACTCATCATGAGGTACACAAATCAATAATGAGAATAAAATGAAAGCACAGGGTATAGACAAAATGTCAATATTGTTAATACAAACAATTTTAAGAAATGTAATATCAACAATAACTGACTTATTAACTTCTCATTTATGACCGGACAGTATCCCACGCTTTGGAAACTCACTTATTACGCTAGTAACTAAAAAAGGACTAACAAAAGATTTACATGGCTTTAGATCTATAGGTATACTCCACCCCTTCCAAAGGCACTTGAATTCCTAGAGCATAAACAAATTTACCGACACATTAAAAAACACAATTTGTTAAATGCCTATCAATCAGGATTCAAATCACATCATAGTACATGGACCGCGTTGATAAATGTCACATATGACATCAGACTAATGATGGATAAGCGCGAGATAAATATTCTTATATTATTAGACTTTTTAAAAGATTTTAATACTGTATATTTTAATATTCTATTAGCAAAATTGCATGTATTATTTAATTTCTCTCCAGGCAGTATACAAAGGATGAGATCATATTTGCATGGTCACCAGCAAAGTAATATGATAGGCAGCACGTTCTCAACATGGCGCCCAGTTGAGGCTGATGTTCCATAGGACTCAGTTATAGGGCCATTGCTTTTTTCTCTCTATGTGATCAATATCACTTCTTCAATGTCATACTGTAAATATCACATGTATGCAGACAACCTTAAAATATATATTTCCACTGACCGTTCTTCAATAAATACCGCCATACAATGAATAAATATTTACCTAGCTACAATAAATGCTTGGTCCGAAAAAAATTAACTTTAATTGAACCCTGATAAAACTCAAGCCATTCTTATGGGAACTAGCAGATTACTACTGAATGTGGACCGTTCCCTACAGACTGACTTACAATTAGTAGCCTCAGTACAACTGACAACAATTACTAAAAACCTTAGTGTTATTATTGATGAAAATCTTAATTAGACGGATCAGGTAACGTTGATTTGCTAGAAAGTGTTTGCCTGCTTACATTCACTGAGAAGGCTAAAGGATTTTCTCCCAGAAAATGTACGAATTATCCTTGTCCAGAGCTTAATAATGCCACACTTTGACCACTGCGACGTATAAAATGATTTAAGATATGATATGACATAAGAACTACAACGACTACAAAACACATTTTTCCTATACATATTTAACTTAAAATGGTATGACCATATGTCTAAGTATTTTAATAAACTGTGTTGGTTAATAATACATGAGTGGTGATTACTACATTTATTAGTATTGCCTCACAAAATATTATCAACATCTCAGCCTCAATATCTATCCTCATTTCCTATTACTGAAAGATAAACACAGCCGAGCTACTAGATCAGAATCCACTCTACAGATGTCTATTCCCATACATAGATCTCAAACATATGCTCATTCTTTCACTGTCCTGGCATCACAGGCTTGGAACAAACTAGATAACTGAGTTCTTAAAACTACTTGAGCTTTATATGAGTGTGTGTGAATGAGCGTGCGAATGTTTTTCTACTTATTTGAATATTTCTTTATTAAATTACATTTCAATAAATGTAAGTGTATGTTGTATTCAACACTGACTTCGCCAGATAAATAAAGGCTATTATTATTATTATTATTATTATTATTATTATTAAAGATAACTTGTTCAGTAAATCTCAATAAAACTTTAATTTGAAGTTTAGAAATAATTAATATTATAGTTGTGAAAAAAAATGCTTGACTTTTCATCTTGCGATTGTAGGGAAGGGGAGAGAAGGGAAGGGTTTTCTTGCAGTTTTTTTTAGCAAAACTGTTTTGACCCGAAAAAATGCTTTTATAGAAATTTTGAGTTTAATTTTATTCTCATGCTGAGATTAACAATTCTTGAATAGCTGTCATGAGCATTGTCATCAGATGACACATTCTTAAATGAAGAGAAAAACTGTTTGTTAAATTCCAGGACACCGTTGACAGATATTCTTCCCTGCATCCCCATCTTAAGTGAACATATTGAATTAAACCATAATTTCTTCATTGCCTATCTCTTTTAGACGATGTTATATTTTATTTACTTTTCTTGGTCACTCAGCTATGAGATCATTCTTCCTTCCAATTTCATTATTTACTTCTTATAGGGCACCTTGTTGATAGTTGTTTTTATATCTTTACTAAATTTATTAATTTAGATTAAGATTTTCATTAACTTACTCTTCGAATATATATATATCCAATTGAACAACTAATAAATACCTACATGTGTGAATGGGATGAAATAATAAACTTACCTTGTGGTTCTGCATGAAGAGATGGGTGTATAACAACTTGTTGAATCTCAACAGGTAAATATATATCCTGAGAGCTTTCACCTTCAATGAATAAAACTACCTGAATGAGGGAGTCAATAAAACTGCACCAATTGTTCCTCCACTTGATCGTACTAATGCAGCCTGTACAATTAATAAAAACAAATATTTAAATAAAATTTTACTTCAAATTGTAGCGTGTTGCTAATAAATATATAGGCTTACCCTTTAGTTGTTTAAAAACTAGCTTTAATATATTATTTTCTTTCAATTTACTACAACAATATAAACAACATAACTTTGAAAATAATATATTATCAAAAATAAATTACATAGAGTGATATATAGCCAATTTATAAAGATACCCACTTCTCAATTATTTTTTCACTATTCAAAATATCCCTTAAAAAAGTAAACTAAATCATCAGGTAAAATAATTAATATGATAATCCTACTAGTATCTAACATGAAATCTTGTTTGCGTGTTTGCACTAAATCAAGCCCAAAACCCTGTCTGTACCTCTTGTGAAATTTGACATGGATATAGCTTGTACGTACACTTAATTAATAAGATATATGTTTCCTATTAAGGCCCAGCAAATGTATGTTTTTAAATTCCATAAATTAAACCGCGGGATTAATCGTATTCTTTAATTCAATTATTTCCATCTTATTTAATCACATAATCAACTCTTATACAAAAAGTAATTACATAATACATTTCAGTTTTAAATATAAAGAAAAACTATATTTTCTGTTGGTCGTTATGTATTACTATTAGTAGACAAATCGCGTTGCTTTAATAACTAAAACACACACATAGGCTATGTTTTGCGTGTTTATTTGATATGATCTTACATTCCCATAGGTAAATATTCAGATGAATATATTATGTATTCTTACATTGAAAGACAGCTTAAACAAGGAAATTATAAAAAAAATGATATATACATTTGTGTGATAACCATGTAACTTCAAGACTAATAAACTTTACAAAGGAACCTAGAGGGATGACTGAAAATGTGCAGTTCTGGAGAAATATTTTATACTTTCACCTATATTGATACCCAAGCGCCTTGGGCCACTTAGCTGACAGCGCGGGCTAATTCAAAATACTTCGGTCTCACTGTAGAAAACATGTGAAATAAAGTGTTTATTATTTATATATACATTAGTGAGCCAGACATATATAATTCGACAAGTTTAGAAATACTTCAGTTAATACAAAAATTAAGAAAGAAAATTCTACTTAGCGTATATTTACGTTCTTGAAAGGAATATTGGTGTGTACATCTCGGCTTTATTGTCCATAAAACTATATTGTGAGTTCTATGTCCTAAATCACGCGATGAGATTTGGATATCTCCTAAACCAGAAAACATAAAAAGGGAATAGCTTAGCATATGCACTTTTTAAGCTGTGCACCAAAGACTGCCAGAATACTGCCATGGGCAGGGGTGAAGAATATGTTGAGAGATTCAATATTTCCTCAGAGCATAACATTTTCAAAAAAAATTCCCCGAAGACAATAGCGCCTAAAATAAAACATGGAATTTTTATAGAGGCTAAAGGGAATAAGGATTATTTCCTACTACATAGTTTGGAAAATTCAAACATATTTTTAATCATAGTTTTTTTATAGTAGCTAACTTATAAAAAAAATTATTTTGTCCCATCTTCTTGTGTGCATAACATATTGTTATTAGTGGTTCATTGATACCAATAGGCTCACTGGTACCAACATTTAATTTTACATCTTGATAGCAAGAGGCAATGGAGATTAATTCCGAGAGGCCATGGTTTAATTGTTGATTTTCATAGACTTTTTGTTTTTTCATAGACTCGCCACTACTGCAAGGTCTATCACTATCATGCACACTAGGGGAAATACTATCTCTATTTAAGATTATAAGTTTTACCTTATCACGTAATTTATATTTTACAAAACTTGAAATACTCCCTTGATTCTTAATTATAGATTTTTCTTGGCGATGTTTATTAGATAAGTGATATCCGAGTTTATCACGTCTGCCACGCCATTCACAACAAGCACAGTTGATATAATAAACATTTGTTTCACTAAACCGGCTAATTTTTTTTTATGAATATGTATCTATTGTATAATGTACAAACCCTAATAGGTCCACTGAAAACAACAATTTCACCACTACAAGTTTAAATAAACTGTGCGCAATGTAATTAGTCCATGAGATAACGGTAACTGAATTCAAACAAAAACAAAACATAGCTCACCCTCCACCGCTGCCCACCATAGCTACCAAACACCCGCGGTAGGGTAGGTGACTGATGACTCATCACTCAATCATGCCATTAGCCAGATTGAATTATTAGATATTTCCTTTGCCCCTTATCTCAACCTTTGACTTATTACCTAGAACTCTGACACATTATCTTAGCCCCCAGACACCCCAGCTCTTTGTGCTTACATCGACACTGCCTAAATATAGCACACACTGATAGTGTCGGGTGTTGAGTGTCATCGGCCTTTGTTTTTCATACAAATAAAACTACCATATTAGAACCAGAATGTACTAAAAACGGCAAAAAAAATTGTTGGACTTTTCACTGCCCCAAATTTCCCCAGGACTGCTTTAATTTCCCCTGAACCTCATTCGCGCGATCCAAGGTAAAATACCATGTGTTTAAACTTAACACTCAAATAAACTGTTTTATACCAGAGTTCTTATTTTGTCAAACATAGAGCAACTTAAAGTTATGAAATGGAAAGTGGACGAAGGGCTGAGTGCAGTTAACCATTGTACCCCACCCTACAGGTTTAAGGTTCATACCAAGCAATGCCAGACTGGCCACTTTTCTGTATGGCTTACCTTTTTCCAACAAGGCATGGAGAAGTGTGGCAATGGCCACTATTCACAAACTCTTCCAACATGCTGGCTCAGCTGCTGGACATGTGACTTTCGATAAAGAGGATGTAATGTGACCGGAGGAACTGCTATAATTCGTCAATGACATTTATTAAGAAATTAAAGATCCTATTGACGTGGTCTACGAAGTTTTATTGTTGGTGATTAGCACCGAGTCCTACTACCTGTTAGGGCTAAACGTTTGTACTAATTACTATAATGTATTAGGAATGAGGGGGTTGTATGAAGATGAGGTGCACCTGTATTTACGTGGAGAGAGAGAGAGTAGAAACCAATGAATAAAAACCACCCTTAGTACACCCAACTGGGATTAAAATCCTGATCTCCCCTTCATCAGTAGTCCACTCTATTGTGAGAATTGACGCCTTAGACCATTCTGCCACTGAAGTCAGAATTCCTATGAAGCTATAAATAATTTAATCTCACCAGAGGAAGCCACCCACAGTGAACGGTGGCTCCAGTACGGAATTGAGAGAATGAAGATGACTAAGAGGAGAGTCAAGAAAGCGTCCTGACATTGGAAGAGGTGTTGGAGGATTTCGAGACAGTTCTAAGGTTTACTGAATGAATGTACAGCATGTCGTGAAATCGATTATGGAAAAAACACGAACATTTGAAGAGGATACATTGAAAATATTAATCAAATTGGTATACAGCAAGCAACAGCACATAGCCGACTATTTAAATGATAATAGATTTCAATCACATGAATTCGGTGATATTTTATTTTGTTTGCTCCTACCCCTCTCCCTTAAGATTTAGGAGAGACACATTTCCATTTTACTAAACTTCAAGCCTTTTAACTAAATATCTATATCCATATTATTTCAGAATAAGTGAAGATGACTTTCTATTGAGGTACTTACGCCCTAAACCCCATGATCTCTGGTGTGTGCAATTACAAACCCAAGATAAAGAGAAAGGTGGCCATTTCCAGGTAGACTTAGTAAAACCCCAAGGTATTTATTATAACCTTTGGCATAATTTTAAAATCAAATATGCCGAGCATAATGCATCAGACCATGTAACTACTGGGGAGTGCAACTTTAAACTCAACTAAACAAGAAACTTTAGACTTTAAATAATAATTCAGGGAAATCTTTAGTGTGTGCACCATAAACTATTTTTCTTACATCCACAGTGGACCTGTCACACTATACGTTGTGAATATACCCCAACTGCGGTAGGAGTGTAGGTAATTGTCGGTTAGTGAAAGCTACCAGATTTACTCTAATGTATCCATTCACCAGACAATATGACCTACAAGGCCATATGTTGATATTTGTTTTCACTATTAGTGTTACAAAATTTCACAACAATCAATTAGCTTTTCGTTGTGTTTTACTTTTTACTGTGTAACATATTTTGCTGACAGCTACCACCACTCCTATGGAGAACGGACTCTACCTATTTGGGTAGATAAGAAACCAAGAAACATAAATAGTGGAAACTTGGTATTAGCCTACATTTTTAGGAAACCTTATTTTTTGCTTCCCATATTGTGAGCCTGAAGTATTAAACTGTGTGATGTCTGGTGCAGAAAATGCAAATGAAGGATCATTAAAATATCAAGTCTATTATTTAAGGAAACTAGCGGAAGTGCACCTAAGTTTGTTTTTACTTTTAACCTACTTCCTACATGTAAATTTAATGTTGTATATCTCTTTGTTTGTTTGTTTGTTTGTTTGTTTGTTTGTTTGTTGCTCAGTTACACTCAAACACTGTAGCGTTTGTACTACTGAAATATTTCTTTGATATAGCTTGGATGTCCGATTACCATAAAGGATAATTATAAATTACGTATGCCATTTTGTTTCAAGATAACAGCTTAAAACATTACTTTTTGGCATTTTTCTTAGCCTATGCTTATTTAATTTTCATTGGACCAACTTTTAACGGTTCCCAGATATAATTATATTAGACATCTTGAAAAAATTGATACTCTAAAACACTAAATTTTAGCCTGTCCAGAGTTTATTACTCATAAGTAATGTGTAGCCTGATATTGGAGATGAACTAGACATGATCATACAAATAATATAGGATGAATAGTTGTTTGTTTTTATGTACGTAATTATGTAAGCGCTTTAACTTCAAAACCAAGCTAACTAAAAGCTTAAATCATATTAATGTGTATGAAATGTCGCTTGTATATTCCTCAATCACGCCCAAACCAGTGTATACGTTATTAGACATGGAAAATTAAAAATTGCCGTGAATGTAGTGGGACTATTTCAAATACCAAACTAAACCTCAAATATTTTATACTTTAAAGTGTAGGTTGGTAAAGTTGGGAATTTCTAAATTTTGAAAATGTATATATAAAAACTACTTACTTTGGCATAAGATTACATTTACATTTTTTCAGGCAGGTGCAGGGGCCACCCCAAAGAGTTTGCCTGTCTGTCATGTCATGTCTGGCATAAACATTTTCTATCTACCTCAGGCAGAGGTATGAAATTTTGAAGAATATTAGCCCCTGTGCATGAACAAGTGCTCCTCAAAGCCATTATTTTAAAATTTGGATTATATTTTTTAGTTAATTATATTCGTACAGCTAAAAACTTATCACGCCTGGCAACGTCAGGTAATTAATTTAGTTTGCTATAAATTAATAGTTTAAAAGGGTAAATTTCATTAAAGTATTCATATTTTTTAGTGAGTATAAATGACTATAATTAACATTCATATAGATAATATTTAATAAAATTGTTATTCTCTAGTTATAATGTGTAACTGTATTTATTTGTGACAAACACTTACCCTGATCTCCAACTTGAGCGTTCAATATTCCTCTAAAATGATCTTGATATTGATATCCTCTGTTCTCCATCTCATTATACACCTCATTTGATGTCAGGTCATGAGTATTTTCATAAGAGACAGCAACACTTTTATTAAATTCTGTCTTTGTATTCTCAGATAACACAATTCTTCCCATCAGCACTAAACTGATGCCATCCAGCATTATTTCAAAATTTCCAGTGGATTTTTGAAGGAAAATACTCAATTGTAACGCACCTTAAATATAAAATTTAACATAATTATTAATATGATAAAGAAGTAATTAGGGCCTAATTTTTTTTTGAGCTGATAATTTAAACATTTGATCTTTGTAAAATTACATCATAATAAACGCATCAATATTAAATATATGTATATATGTATTGTTGTTGTTGATGTTGTTATTGTTGGTGTTGTTGTTATTGTTCTTCTCCTTCTTCTTCTTCTTCTTATTATTAATATTACTTTGGATAACAAATGAACAAGTTATTCTTTATAACATAAAAGAATATAACACTTATAAATTATTGTAGGGAGGAAACCCGAAGCGGTGGAGTAGTTGTATTGGTAAAGAACGCACACAGCTTCCATTTAAGCCCACAAAACACAAAACATTTTGAAAGTATTCAATGGACACTGATCAAAAGTCAAAATAAAATATACAATATAATAGCTTTATATAAACCACCAGTTAGTAATAAGTCTGACTTTATACTAGAACTTGACGAAAATTTAGACCACTCTTCTAAAAATGAAAACCTCATTGTAGCAGGTGACACAAACATTAACATAAAAGAAAAATATAGTCCAGTCCATACTAGATATGAAACTATGATGTCAGAAAAGGGCTTAAGAAATGTAATTAATAAGTATACTCGGGAAGAAATTTAAAAAAACAATTTAGTTATATCAGTTATTGACCATCTATCAATACGTATATCAAAAGATCACTATGCTGTAATACCAGGAATAATTAGTATAAAAATGTCAGATCACTACCCTACAGGGATGAAAATAATTTATAAAAATACATCAAATAAATGCTCACGGTCTCCCGCGAACAAAATACTTAAAATAAAATAGAAAATCTGCGTTAAGCAAACTAAAAGCAGTGGATTGGGGAAACCTGACTATGGACTTACAAGACTTGAACACAAAATATGAGAAAATAATTTTAACTTTTAAGGAAGTATATATATAATACAACAAATTGGCCAATCTCAGTACAAAATGCAACCAACCCAATTTTTATTAATACCCACCTTTTAGGAAAAATTATAATCAGAGGTAAACTCTTTTGTCAATGGGAGTCAAATCCAACCAATATCATTTATAAGAAGGAATGTAAAAAGGAGAGGAAAAAGGTAAAAAGAGCTATAAACGAAGTTCAAAATTTAACACCATAGAAAACTATTTAGCGACTTTGTAACATGAAAATCACGTGTTGCAAAAAAAATAGCTATAGGTAAGTGTAGCAAAAATAACTTAGATGAATTTAAAAATACAGAGAACTTGAAAACTGTGTGTAATAACTTTTCATTTTCTTTTGAGAATTAAATAATTGAAATATTGCATAAATGTGATATAAAGCTACTTACACAAATGGAAAACACAATAAACAACACTTCATTGTTAATACCTATCTAAAACTACATGTACAGAAATTTATAAAATTATTTCTTCATTGAAACAAAACAAATCACCAGGCTATGGTAACATTACTATGATGGAAATACGAAAGAGAGGACCAAATTTAATTCCAGCACTAGTAGACATATTAAATATCTCAATATAAACTGACACATTTCCCAACAAAATTAAATGATCTCTTATTAGACCCTTTTACAATGGTGGGAGCCATTTAGACTACGGTAATTACAGACTCATAGCAATTCTACCAACTTTTGAGAAGATATTAGAAAGATACATAGCTAACAAATTGGCAGACTATTTAAATAAATTCAATATAATAAACCCAAGGCAATATGGATTTAAAAAACACAAAAGTGTTAAAAACCTTCTAGAATATTTTTCTAATATAATTAACAAATCCCTTAACAACAATCAGCATGTCTTGGCTCCATTTATTGACTTCAAAAAAGTGTCTGAGACGCTTTACATTGATATATAATTGAGATCATTAAAAATGATTGGAATTGATGGACCATAATTACGATGGTTTAGGGACTATCTTACTAACAGATTTTTCTATGTACAAATTAGCATTCAAAAAAGTGAAACAAAAGTGACAAATATAGGAGTACCACAAGGCCCAATACTAGGACCTATTCTATATCTAATTTACGTCATTACTATCACAAGACAAGTGAAGCATGGGCACATCTACCTATACGCAGACGACACAGCAATACTGACTATTCACGAAAAGCTCCAAATAGCAAAATACAACCTCCAGCAAGTCTACAATGAGATTCAAATATGGACTCATGATCCTCGTCCAATAATAAATGAAAAGAAAACTAAAGTTATACATATCTGTCTTAAAATGCACAAATATGATGTGACTGTATCGAAAAACTGGACGCAACTGACAGTCATACTTACCTTGGACTTATAATTGACAAACATAAATGGGACAGGCACATACAAAAACTTGAGAACAAACTAAAAGATTAACATATATTTTTTACCATCTTAGAATGTACTTGGATATCAAAACGATAGTAATAATATACAAATCATTAGTTCAATCAATAATGTCTTATGGCATATCCATCTGGGGAGGAACGACAGAATGTTACACAATCAAAATTTCACTATACATTCAACATAAGATTCTACTTCTTAGACAATTACATGAGTACAGCCTATTTATAGGATATTACCATTCTGATAAATACAAGCAAATAAAAACCCATTCCCTTAACACCCACTCAATTTCTAACAAAGAAGTGTATACTTTCAGTAAATACTCTAATTATTATGGTAAACATGAATTGAGATGTACTGTTGCCAAATATTTAATCTACTACCACCAACAATACGAGAAATCTCTTGAATAAGTACTATAACAAAAAGTAAAATAAAGACTGGATACTTCAAGGCATGCTTAAGAGAGTACTTTACTGTTTAGATCAAATGGAAATATCAGAATACCGGTAGGTTTTAACAAAACCTTTCAGTAAAAAGTTTCTTAACCATTGTTTACAATATGTACAAGTTACATATATAGATAATTAAACTGAATGGCATCAAGCAACAAAGATACAAGTGCCACTACACTACAATGCCAATATACATACAGTAGCCCCACGGCTTCTTTGGTGGTGACTGACAGCTCACAGATGGCTTCTGACAGTCAACATTTAGTTATATACCTAGATGTTGACTGTCAGAAGTCAGCTGTGAGCTCTTAGTCAGCACCGAAGAAGCCATGGGGCTACTGTAGTCTTCGAACATGTTTAAATGTCACTAAAGTCACTATCATTTGGCAGATAGCTATGACCAGAGATCAGAAATTTAATTTGGATTATTTTGTAATAAAACATTCAATATTAATGTTAGTTTACTATTGTGGTTTTACTCTCCACATGAATTGGACCTCAAGATTAGCTCTTTATTCTCTTCTGACAAGTTCACTTCCTTGTTCTTCAACAGACATGAACTGATTTCTTGTGCTCGTCTTCCAGCAGCCCCTTCCACCTATACATAACAAAAACATTTTCCAGATTTTCAACATTTTACTCCCAGAATATATAACCCTAGCTGTCGCTTATAAAAGATCACACTTGATGGGAGTCTTGGGAGCGGTAATGTTTCTTCTAAATCGAAAGTTACAGTTCCAAGATTTGGTTGATCATGTCGTCTTTGAGCATTTCACGAGCTTCCTCCGCAGTTTTCAAATGTTAGTCTTGTTCCTCTTGCAATAACAATTTTTCATTTCCAGAAGCACAGTGGATTTGTGACTTAAGTGAGTCACATTTATTGCATATATCTTTTTTTTAACGCCTTGGTATGAAAATTGAATAAATTAAATGATTGTATTTTCTCAGGCTAACAGGATTTTGTGATTCTTATTTGTATACATCATATATTTTCTGAACGGTCATCGCAGGAGGTAAATCATCACTCTGATTGTCCTTTCTACAGTAATGAGACTTGTATTTTGGAGTTTTATTAATATTATTAGTTACTTCTTGTTCCCTTTCATAATTTATCTTGCTACATCCTCAAGAAAAGCCTTGAATAGCTTTAATTTTGTTCCCACTCATATTTTTCAGAGTAGTATTAACACGCATTGTAAACACTCGTAATGTATGAATGAAGGTTTTCCTGCAAACAACTTTATTAACTAGGTAGTATATCCTTGTTTTAGATATTTTTGTAGATTTCTTTGCACGTTTTCTCTTGACATCTACTTCTTTTACTAAAGCACGTATCATCACTGTTTGTGAATTATATGACCCAAGGTTGTATAATTTAGTAAATTCTATATTTTTCCTTTCAGAATTAACAGTTTCCTATCATAACATCTCAATTTACAGTTGCACAAAAAGTCTCTAAATTCTTTTGTTTATATGTTTTTACCTTGAGCTGATACATATTTCTTTTTACTTTACGGGTAAGAACATTTTGGTTCTGATCTTTTCTTTGTTTGTTCTATTTTTTGGTCTATCGATGTTTTGATGAGTATCATGATGAAAATCACTTGTTCGGTTTCCAAAACAATTACCGTTTCTTTGGTGGTTGTTGTGTCTTGTATTTTACCATCAAATACGTCCTGTGTTGGCAAAGATAAACCTGTTATGAATGATTCTTGATTGTGAAGCTTTGTTGTAGATTGTTTAAATAAATCACTTTTGGTCAATTTAGTAGGAGACGAAAGTTCAATATATTCAGAACTTGTTGTTTATTGTAGCTCTTTCATTAATTGTGTTACTTTTTTTGGTGTAACTACTTTTAGGGTATAAACTTCCTTTTCTAAAAAAAGTCAATATATCAGACATTGATTCATCAACTTTAGAATAAAAAAATAAAAACCTATTTTAAAATTCTTAGTCTGTTGTCCATTGGAAAATCTAATGTTTCCACAACTTTACCAGGATATTTTGGAAATGTTAAATAAAATTACACTAACATTTAAAACAATTAAAACATAATTACTTAATTACGGTGGTACACGCCTCACCGGCCACACGGTCTAACGCACTATCCTCGTGTTGGACTAGACTGCCAACGACAGGAATATTGGGGTTCGATCCCGGTCGAGTTTACCGAGGGTGTTTTTTTCCTAAATAGTTTTCCACTTTCTCTCTACACAAATTTGAGTGCACACCCTCATTTACACCAACCTCACCCCTAATTATTATCCTCATTAGTGCATATTCGTTTAGCCCAAAAGGGTAGTAAGAAGCGGTAATAAATAATATATAAATCTTAAAGAACATTCCTCTTTTCAAAAACTAATAATTTAACAAATATTTAGATAATGTTATTTATATAAAAGTAAGTTAGATTAAAAAAAACTGTTAAATGAATACTAATTATTATTATTTCTTACTTTATGTAAAATAAAAATCCCTGAAATTTGTCAGTATTCTTCAAAAAAATTTCAAATTGTAGAATATTGAAGAAGCCTTAACAAAAAATATTAATTTGTTACTGAGCTACGAATATAAATAGAAAAAGATTTGCCCGTGAGGCAATTACAACATTACAAGAACAGACAACACAACATAAAATCATACTATTGAACTTAATGGCTGTAGGAATTTAGATTGTGTCAAATTATAATAAAAGGGAAACTTACTGTTTCAGCTTTTTCTGATATCTTTGAATTATCATTTTTGTTGTCTTCTGTATACAAAGTGGCAAGTGCCAAGTTGTAACAATACAATGCTTCGTATTGTACAATTGCTCCCCACCTAACCCAATATCACAAATTGATCCGCCTAAATACATACTACCCACCCCCAGAATAACCTCGAAGAAACCTATAATAGTACTCTTCACTATTATAGCCTAATGTAGCCCCAACAATTACTCAAAATTAGCATTCAGAAATATTCCATTATAAACAGTGTAGTAAAATAACTGTTCAAAACGTACCTTCGTCCAGATCCCTGGCTACGTCGCTGGCAAGTCAAACGCACCGATGAACAAGAGTTGGGCGACTACATCTCGGAGAACGTGCTCAACGATCTACTCAGGCCGAATATTGTAATAAAACTAGCCAATGTTTACTTGATACCTCTTCGCCAAATCAACTAACCCTGGTCTGCCGTCTGGCGGAGAGATATGGAAAACCCTCGCCGATCTTTCAAACTTCTACATTGGTCAAGAAATGGAATACTGCATTGCGACAATGACGCGTCCAATCAGCGGCTTGGAAATCCAACGAAGTTGCTTCAGAATGACGTAATGGACTGTTTGAGCGTAACTGAGTTGGATGTGAAAACCCCTCCCCTTTGTTTCCGTGTTTTTAGACTCATTATAAAGAGGATTGTAAATTGTAAATATGTATCATTAGCATTATAACTACACGTTGACCAGGTGTAGGAATCACCGTAGAAATGTAAATAGGTATCATTATCATTAGAACTACACGTTGACCAGGTGTAGGAATCTCCGTAGAAATGTAGAAGGTTAAAGAAGGAAAGTTTGATAGTTGTTTTATCTCTATTGAACGTTACAGTTAGGAAATAACCTTAAAATGTAGAATCTTAAAAACGAACTTTTTCACTTGGTTTAAATTATGTTGGTTTTGTAAGCTTTTGTTTATGTCATGAACGAGGGGCCTACATTTATTAGTTAAATGTATAGTCAACGCAAAGAGGAAATTGCGTTCGACTTAGAAACTTTTATGTCAAACTTAGCTAACATTGTGTTTGGATCGCGTTGATCCAACTCTAATGTAAATTTGTAGTACTTGGAATTAACGTAAATACAGTTAAGTTCGTTCGATATGTCCTGTGAACATATGTAAAACTTGTTCTTAATTTACGCTTTAAAAGACCTTAAGTCTTGTTTTGGGTTATGAGTAACCAGCTATAACTTTATGTTTGAAGGACCTTAAGTCCAGCGTACCTTGTGAATTCCTGCGCAAATAAGTCAATGTTTTCTTTCAGAATAGTAGCTATAGGATGTTTTGAATTAAGGCCGTCTTTCCCGTGTTTGTTTAATACTTTTGACAATTAAAAAATATTTTGATCTAAACTTTGCTCTATTTCCAGTTGTTATTTTCCATGTATTGTTGCATCCTTCCTATCCTATAGTTTTAGGGGCCTTACCTATAGGATCGGCGGAGGGTGTAATAAAGTCTACTAATCTTTTTGATCTTTCTGACATATTAATAGGATATTGAATAAATTTGTAAATGTTATCTATGAATAATAATATTAACATCTTCCTAAAGAAAATTAATTCGACTGGTAGCACAAAAAGGATTACATAGATTATAAGAATCAATCAAACACATTTTGACATACAAATACAATAGCTAGAAGCGGGAATCTTTGTCGCTAGGTTGTTTGTTTCTTATCGGCAAATGATAAAAATACATTCAAACTGCTGTACTGCATTCTGGTGGTTGGATGTTGATAGTTAATTGAAGAAAAGACCTTTACAAAATGGTAGTTGGTTTGGACAGCTGTAGATGTTAGCACAAAGTAGGACAAACTTTGATATTTATTGACAACATAGAGAGGATTATTTTCTCCCACTTAAACAAACAAAAAAACACGAGATTGGAGATTGGTGGTTTGTTGATAAGCACTATTCAATTATGATAAGATGAAAACTATTTACTGATACTATAAAAATATATCTAAATAATAAATTATGTTTGACTCATGTTCTTGCATCACTTCACTATAATTAAGGTCAATGGTTCTATTCTCACCATTGATTGTTTAGCAACAGTTCCAAATAAATATATTAATTCTTTCAACTTAATAGTAATTTATTCTGAAAATTGAAAAATGACACCTGTACATGTGAATCGAACCTGGGACCTTTGGATTAGTACAGCAATGCTCTACCACTGAGTTATCCAGGAATTGTCCCGTGTTAAGGGTCATTCTTCACTCATATTTTAAGGCAGAATCTATTATGGACGTGCAGAAATCATCGGTTACAAATGAGTGATTTTATTAAGATCACGAGCTATCAGATAAAACAGCCACCTTCGACACAGTGGTGAGTTTAATGCTGCCACATGTACAATTATTAGGGGGCGGCCAGACTGAGCGCGCGAGCGACTAAAATATAAAATAGAACACATGTATTCTAATGGGAGGTGGCCACACTGGAGCGAGCGAGCGACTGAGCGCGCGCGCTTGAAAGATAGAACTGTTTCTATTTTTCAAGCGCGCGCGCTCGACCCGGTACAGTCTAGTTTACAGGCGCTAGGCAATATTATT
>CABFVX010004828.1:27427-59156 GCA_902151425.1 Timema shepardi
TAATGCGTTTGGGAAACTTAGGGTTTTATCAAGAGGATAATGTATGTGAACAGCCGCCTGCTATCATTGGGAGCGCCCGATACTGATTAGCGACCTAATTAGGTCTGCCGTCATTGCCATTAGACCCACTTTACTGTTGTTCTGGGGTCACTTTATAGTCACTCTTATTGAATGAGACATGTTGGTGTTTGGCCGTTTTGGCCTGCGCCTTTCTCTAGTATTCATTCACCTTAAGTGGAATTCTAAGCTGTTTTCTCTTGGGTTTGTAAACCTTGTTAGTGTATACTCTACCCAACAAAATTTGATCTTATTGTTGGAGTTGTTTAACCACTTCTATCGCGCGGGCTCCCAATTGGGATGTTTAAGATACGCGATATTGGATAGTGAAGGGATCCCTTGGGCAGAGGAGTAGGATGTTCACTACCTACCCTAAACTCTCAGAAGGCCGAACAGGAGCGTTAGGGTGCATACTAATGATATTTTGGGAATGCTAAGTATGTGTGGCTTTTAGCCCTCTTACCAAATAGACAACCAAAATCTTGTAATCTGCTATCATATGCCATTTATATGTTTGTTGTCCTTTGTTAATAAAATTTTTGCTATTGTTATAATTCTGTTATGTATACTTGCACCCCTCCCCTTATTTATTCCCATAAGGTAGGGTGCAAAAGCTGTGCCACTCTGCTAAGATCCTAAGATCTTCCTTCCCTCAACCTTTCCTTTGATGACATCGTGCAGAAGATAGTTTCTTCTTAGGATGTGCCCAATCTAGTTATTTTGTAAGTAATAATCAGTTCAAAATGGTTCTTTTCTCACCTATTTTTCTTAGGACCTCTTCATATGTCACCCTATCTGTCACCCTAATCTTGTCAAATCTTCTCCAGCACCACAATTGAAATCTCACAAATTATATATTTTTTATCTTCCTGGAAGTCCAAATTTCTGCTCTATATGGTGCGATGCTTCAAATGTAGCATTTCATCAGTTTCTTCATTAGTTTCAGACTCAACTTGTCGGTCAGAAGTAACCTCTTCTCGTTGAAAGCTTCCCTAGACATGGCAAACCTAAACCTAATCTCGTTAGTGCAGTAGACAACCTTTGTCAACAGATTTATCAGGTATTTGAACTGCTCTATGTTTTCCAACTCCTAGTTTACAATTTTGATTTCCATAAACTCTTCATTTTTTGAAATCACTGTAGCTTTTGACTTCTCAATGTTGATCTCCATGCCATGTAGTATGTGCAGTAATATTATATTTTCAATGATAATTTTAAATCAAAATATAATAATAATTGCAATAATATTTAAGTATTCCTATTTAAATCAGAGTGTGAACAGGCCAAGTTCTGCATTGCTATAGTAAGAAAATTGTAGCTAAATCTAAAAAAAATCCACGGAGTGAACCCACAAGCAAGCAATACCATCCGAGCTGCTGCCGCCATTGGTGATGATAGTGACAACATTCCTGAATAGAGGGTGTCAGGTCAGCACAATAAACCCTCCGGTCGTTAATCACAGTTTTCTAAACCAGAGATGCTACTTCTTTTCTAAGGTAGCTCGTCATTTGTCCTCACGAGACTGAGTTTGACGTTGTTATATTCCCACTGCTTCTCAGATAACTTTTGAAAGTGCCCGGGATCGAACCTCAGGACCTGATGCCTCTGGATTTGAATCCAGTGACTCTGGCCCCTAGACTCTACAGGCAGTTACCTAACTATAAACTAAACTTTATATATTATTGTTTTATAAAATCACTATCAGTATGCCATTAAAATTCTTTTTCACTAATGACTATAAATCACATATAAGAAATTTCACTAGACCGAGAGTCGCACCTTGACCCTCTCGTTAACAATAATCTAGTAAATATATTACATATTAATTTACTTAACGCTCTGTGATATTTTTAAAATAAGTAAGAGAGTTATTACCCCACCAATACTGACAATTTAATTTTGTTATCAATAAAATATTTTAGTAAACCATAATTAAGCAATCTTAGTTATTACTTAATCGGTAATCGGTCTAGCCATGAACAATATTTTGGAAAGCATATTCATTAATTACAGAATTTTGTTTTGTTATTTTGATTTAGGATTAAAATATTATTTCCCATAAAAAACACAATTTCAATGTACTATTACGGTAAAAATAATAAACATTACTTTTAAAATAAGAATATAAAACCGGAATATTTACGTAGTGAATGTAATATTATTATAAATAGGATAAGATTGTAAAGAAATAACGAAAATTGGGCTAACTTTGTGAGAAGTAGTGGTCTTAGGTCTTGGGTGTGGTGATTTGTTGGTTGGCTGTTCAAATAATCGGGGGTTAGGATAATTTGAGTCTTACTGTAATACTAATATATATTATTAATTACTATTCCTAAAGTATCCCATATTTTGAAATCTTAAAAACATGGGAATAGCCTACCTAATATTAATGGCTATAACAATATGATAAAATCTTAATTTTTTAACAAAATAAATGGCTTGACGTGCTTGAGCTGAACTTTAAATAAAAGCCTTATATCCACATAGGCTCATTTCCTACAGTATAAATGATGATTGTTAATTCTTCAAATAATTTGATATACAATATTTTATTTTAAGTTCCCGTTCACATCTCAACAATACATATAATATTTATTTTTTCTACATTGCACAGCAATTAAAATCTTCCATCTCTTTTATTTTCGATTATATTTTAAATAACTCTGTGTTTACCTTTTTCGGGAATTTCAAGATGCTGGTGGACATGAAGATCTTGAAAAATTACAGACGTGTCGGTGAAATTCTTTCGCAGTTTATCGCAAAAATACGTCCAGGTGATATGCTGTAAGCCAAAGGACATTTAAACTAAGTATTAATTTATGGATTTCATATAGTAAAAAAGTAAATGATCAATTGGAAAACCATTTGAAACAAATATTTATAGATCGATGATAAAAAGTTTCAAATATTTATTATATTTTTATGGTTATTTTAACAGTTATTAATTTATATGGTCTCAAATTAAATTTATATTGGTTTATACGCGAAGTATATTTTGAAAACGTTTCCACCACAGTTTTTTATAACGTTTACTCTACGAACATCAAACATAACCAGATTGAAAAGAAGTTTATTAACCAAAATATTAATATGAACTAAAAAAAAACTAAATACAAATTTGGCAAGAACATACTATGAACAGAACTATCAACATATACATAAAAAATGAATAAGTGTTAAATTTCTAGACCAACACTTCGCCTCAATTTAACATGCTTTAAATGTGCACTTAGAGGAGGCAAATGTGTTGAACATGGATAAATCATTATAGTGGGTGCAGGAAACAAGGGTGTGAAGAGAGGTAAATGTTGGGAACATGGATGAATACATAATCTATTATGCATTCAATCCCAGCCACTTACATAGTTGTTTAAACTTAGTAACATTTAAACTTTTGGTTAAAATGTCAGCTATTTGAAATTCGCTTTGAACATTTTCAATCTTTAGATTTTTATCACGCACTAACTCCCTTACAAAATTATATTTCACATCCATATGTTTCAATCTTTTGTGTTCCCACTTCTCAAGACACTTGATTGCAGGCTGGTAGTCCTCATATATGATGGGCACTTTGGGGTTGATTCCCAGCTCCAGTAGTAGACTGCGTAGCCACAGGACATCAGTACAAGCATTGGCAAGTGAAATGAATTATGCCTCACAGGTACTCAAGGCAATAGTGGGCTGCTTTCTAGTTGTCCAAGATACAGGTGAACCAAAAACTTTCAGAAGAAATCCAGATGTTGATTTACGACTGGAATCGTTGGCCCAATATGCATCAGCGTATGCGATTAGGGGTGTCCCTTCTTCTTTAGGAAAGTGCAGAGCTAGGTGTGAAGTTCCTTGTAAATAGTGAAGAATGAGCTTCAGTGACTACCAATGAGTGTTATTTGCACAGCTTTGAAACCTGCTGAAATAATTGACAGAAAAGCTCAGGTCAGGTCTGGTGCATAGCGTTAAGTGCATCAAACTGCCTATGAGCTCTCTGTATGGCTTGATTCCAATTATAGAGGTTGATCCTCCATCTTCAATAGGGGTTTTGTCTCCATTGGTGTTTTAGCTATTTTGCAGTTATCCATGTTAAATTAGAATAAATGTCTTTAGATATAAGATGGTTGACAAAGATATATACAATCGTTTCTTTTCCCAATTTTTATTCTGAGGAAAACGTGTAAGCTACCCAGATCTTTCATGTCAAATTTAGCTTGAAGTGCAGCTTTGATCTTCTCGAGAGGTTGTATATGAGTACGGCTGATGATCAAATCGTCAACAAAAATCAGAATGTAGACCTTGGTATCACCGACAACATGTAAGTACAGACATGGATCATTATGCGCTGGTTGAAAATCAAGTGAATAAGAAAAGTGTCAAGGCACTTGTTCCATTCTCTGGGTGCCTGCTTGAGGCCATACAATTATTTCTGGAGCTCTCAAACAAGTTCTAAATTATTTGAAAAACCAGGGGGTTGTTGCATGTAGAATTCTTCGGACAAGGTTCCATGCAAAAATGCATTTTTCACATCCATCTGACATGCATGTGAATCTTCTTGATTAATGATTGCTATCATTGTTCTCACAGTATTCATACGTGCTACTGGGGCATAAGTCTCACTAAAATTTAAATCTTTCTTCTGTTGACAACCTTTAACCACCAACCTTGCCTTATAGCAATCCTTATTACCATCTTGATCTTTCTTGATGTTGAAGACCCATCGAAAGGAGATAGCTTTCCTACCAGGGGGTAGGGAATTCAGTTCTCAGGTGTCATTTTACTTGAGAGAATTCATTTCCTCTTCCATAGCTGGCCTCCAGTTCCTCTCATTGGGTCTACCCTTGACATCATCAAAATCTCGAGGCAAATTGTCAAGAAAGCTTTCTGAATTCATAGAAAATGCTACACAATCTTGAAAATATCTTGGTTTCATGCGTGGGCTTGAGCTACGACGAAGTTCACCTTTATCTGATAGTGGAGGCATTTCTTTGTCCAACTCTTCATGACTGTCTTCGCCTGAAGGTAGGCTTCCTTCTGATGGAATGGTAGCTGTTTCACAAAGTAGTGGTGCTCTCACTGCTGGGGATGTGGTCATATTTTATCCACTATAGTGTCATTTTCATCAAAAAACACATCATATGCCAAAAAAATCTTTCTCGTGATAGGGTTCCACATCCTATAACCATTGGGGCAATAGCCGACCATGATGCACTTTTGGGTACGATTGTTAATTTTTTCCTTTAAGTAGCTCCTTAGGAATGCGTACATAGCCAATACAGCCAAAAGCACGCCATTTTGACAAGTTTGGACGTTGACTATACCAGATTTCAGGAGGAGTTTTACCATCCAAGGCTACTGTTTGGTTTCTATTAACAATATATACTGCTGTCATCACAGCATCTAACCAGAGATCTTTCGAAACATTTGTGCTTATTAACATTCACCGCACACGCTCCATTATTGTTTTCAAAGGGTGTATATCTGATAGTATATTCAAACGGTATACCTTTGAATTCAAAGCATTTTCTCATCTCTGAAGATAAGTATTCTCCACCTCAATCACACCTGAAACGGCTTATTCTTTCATTAAAGTGAACAGTTGCTAGAGCTTCATACTTCTTAAAAGACTTGAATACCTTTGACTTTTCTTTGATCGTGTACGCATAGGTAAAGTGACTGTAATCGTCAATTAGGGTAAGTTTATATCTCTTACCGTCATATGATGTAGGAGTATCGGACCCATGACATCACTGTGGACAAGCTGCAAGAGGTGCTTAGCCCTTGAGCGAGTTTTTACATGAGGCAATTTAGTAATCTTACCTTGGATACAGTGCTCACATAGAGATTTCGGGGTTATAAGTTTTTGTTTACACACATTGTTCATGCCATCAGCCATTTCACTAAGAGACTTCAAACTAGTATTGCCAATATGCGCCAGTCTTTTATGCCATAGATTTATACAATATACCTCAGCAACATTGGCACAGTTATTTTGAACAGAAAATGTCACTAAATACATTTTGGCAGACTCGGATGCAACTGCTATAAGTTTATCAGGCTTAGCAATTTTTTCTACACCTTCTTCAAAAATTACCTTGCATCCATTGGAATCCATTCGTCTGACTGTTAAGAGGTTATGTTGTAGAGCAGGCACGATAAGAATACTTCCCAGCTTGATCACATTGATTTTTCCATCCATCTCAAAAGACGCACGGAGATCACCAACTCTTTTCGCTTTTAAATTTTCAACTAATTTTGCATTCTTGATATTCGCAGGACTTGGGAGATTATGAATATTAGTCAGAAGATGACAATAAGTGTCACAGATCATGTGTTCTGAAGCTCCTGAGTCTAGATAAAAGGATGTAAACAAAGCATAATCCACTTCCAAGGACGTATTGGCTGCCAAACTGAACTCTGCTTCCTCAACTTCGGCGACTTGGGCTTTCTTTTCATTTTAACTCTGTTTCTTCTTAAGTTTACGGCATTCTGAGAAAATATGTCCAAATTTTTTGCAAAATTTTGCACTGAAATTGACTTCACTGAATGTTTTGAATAGGCTTAGTTTGTTAATAAAAAGATTGAGACAGTTTCTAATGGCTCTGTGTGACTTTCCGATTTGCTTGGATCATAAAGGAAAGAAACTGATAAGAAAATAATGATGATGATAATAATAATACTTTCTCATCAATTATTATAATTACCATCATCATCATCATCATCATCATTATCATCAGTTTTCTATAAATACTAACTATAGCCAAGGAATTTATCTTCACTCCCAAAAACAGTTGGCACAATGTATTTCTAGCAGTTTCTTTCAAAATTCAAAATGGAGTAATTCATTGTTGGTGTTATTTGTACTGTCTTCTTATTTGTGTTTGATAAAGGCAACAATTCCGAAATATTATTTTATTTGTGTTAAAATTTGTGTGTGACTACTTCTACTATAGAATACAGAAGGAAGGAAGAAGGTGTCACCTTTGTGCATTGGATTCTTCCCACATTTTTCCTCTTTCCCTAGGTGGGCTTTCTCCATCAAATTTATTCTTAGAAGTTTATTTTTCCTTTTTCTTAATTTTATCAATTTCCTTTATTATAAAATAAAACAAAATATAGCACATTCAATTTAATTTTAGGCCACAAATAAAAATAATTTTATATTTATTATAGATTTAAAAAATTAACCGAGTGTCTTTACGATTTATTTAAATCAATTAATCCTCGTTGATAAACTTTGATAGTTAACAAATAACTACTGTATCATAAAGCTCATACTAATAGTGAACCATATTGAATACTTATTTTAACATCACAAAACGTCATTTATAAGACCCAATTTTTTAAGCTCGTAATATATAATATATATATATATATATATATATATATATATATATACATATTGCCCCTACTTTTCTCTTAGATACTAAGTAAATTTCCAAAATTCTATTTTACTATGTTTATTTGTCTTGCTGCTACCCGCACCAGTAGCCATGTAGTGTCAAGCAAGAAATTTGTGGTAGATCCAAAATTTAAAATGAATACTCTAGTCACATTCCTGATAGTATCCCTGAGTAATACAGAGATCTTAATTAATATAATTCTTGGTTTAGGAGCTACCTGCTGGTGATAGGGAGGCTTAAGTCGCCTGGATCACTATTTAATATAATACAAATAGGAACAAAATATGTGAATACTAATTGAATAGAAAGTTTCCAATGGTGATCTTTAACTACTAATATTAGCCATTACTTAAACTTTGGAGGGACCTGCTTCGGTGGCCGAATGGTCTAACGCGCTAATCTTGTTTAAGACTAGATCGCCGATGACAGGGAGTTCGAGGTTTGAATCTCGATGGCGTGTACTGAGGATGGTTTTTCCATTATGGTTTTACAACCTCCCTCTACGCAAGTACGGGTATAATTCCTCTAAATAAAGCGATTAGAGTAATTAGCACAAAAGCGTATAGCTTGAACGGGTAGTAAGACGTGGTGTTAAACCTTTAGAGTGTTTTTTATAAATCCTGTTTTAATATAAGTTTGTCATCACCGGAGCATCAAATTACTCTTGAAATATCAAACAGCATCAATAATTTATTTGAACGATATGTTTTAGTTTAACTAATAAGGCTACATATAGCCAGACAACCAATAAAGATCGCTTGATGTGACCGACAATGGACGGAGTCATGAGAGGAATAGTTCATCCAACGAACGTAAGTGTAACGGGACATATAGGACAGTATTTGGTCATTCAGTAAAGATGCTTCTAGGCCATGTCACCACAAGAATATGCCAGGGTTTATTCAAATAGCTACAAACACGCATGTCTTATAGCGATATGGGGCAATATACTTACTGCTTGTCTGGTCAAAGTGTGAGATGAGGAGTCTTTACGTTTCTTACATTAGATATTTCATATTATATTGTAACTTTTCCATCAATATCTCAGAGTTAATCCTGTCTTCTATAAAATTGTTTTTATTGTAGCTTTTAGAATATTGATAGTATGTGTAGCCTATACGTGGCAAAACTTAGCAACTTTACTTACCAGCAGATAAGAAAGAGGCAACATAACTTTTCCTGACAATTTGTGTCCTTCCAGCATTCTTCCTCTCTCTTGGTTTAAACAGATTGTAAAATTGTGATCCACTGATGTATCAAACCCTTCCTGAAAATAATACTATATTTTATTAAGAGGTTGGAAACAGATTATTTTAGGGGATGTTTTTAACTTTAACAGATGGGAATGACTATATAATCTTAAAGATAGGATAGGGGTGTGGTCTCTTTTGAATTTTTTTTTCAGTAATACATTAATTTAACTAATTGAACCTAAGCCATTACAAGAGTTTGACTATCTTTCATTGTGATAAGTATTTAAATAAATATTAATACCAACATTTTTGCTTCTATTATTATTATTATTAGCACCGCGTCTTACTACCCGTTCGGGTAATAAGCAATTTTTGCTTCAAACGATAATATTTGTACAGTAATATAATATTTATATGTATAGGGCCTATGTGTAATACATATAATACGTATTGGGCTATATAATACGTAGTCCCGTTTAAGTAAATATTCGCCAGTACTAACGTACCGTTGCCAGAAGTCACCCAAATGTACTAATCTTACATCCTTTCCATAGAGGCTCATTCGATGTCCTAAGATGAGGGCATGATGATAGTGAGTATGAGGGTGATAGTGAGTATGAGGGTGATAGGGAGTATGAGGGTGATAGGGAGTATGAGGGTGATAGTGAGTATGAGGGTGATAGTGAGTATGAGAGTGATAGGGAGTATGAGGGTGATAGTGAGTATGATGCTGATAGTGAGTATTATGGTGATAGTGAGTATGATGGTGATAGTGAGTATGATGGTGATAGTGAGTATGATGGTGATAGTGAGTGTGATGGGGATAGTGAGTGTGATGGTGATAGTGAGTATGATGATGATAGTGAGTATGATGGTGATTGTGAGTATGAGGGAGATAGTATGATGATGATAGTGAGTGTGATGGTGATAGTGAGTATGATGGTTATAGTGAGTATGATGGTAATAGTGAGTATGATGATGATAGTGAGTATGAGGGAGATAGTGAGTATGATGATGATAGTGAGTATAATGGGGATAGTGAGTATGATGGAGATAGTGAGTATGATATTGATAGTGAGTATGATGGTGATAGTGAGTATGAGGGTGATAGTGAGTATGAGGGTGATAGTGAGTATGAGGGTGATAGTGAGTATGAGGGTGATAGTGAGTATGAGGGTGATAGTGAGTATGAGGGTGATAGTGAGTATGAGGGTGATAGTGAGTATGAGGGTGATAGTGAGTATGAGGGTGATAGTGAGTATGAGGGTGATAGTGAGTATGAGGGTGATAGTGAGTATGAGGGTGATAGTGAGTATGAGGGTGATAGTGAGTATGAGGGTGATAGTGAGTATGAGGGTGATAGTGAGTATGAGGGTGATAGTGAGTATGAGGGTGATAGTGAGTATGAGGGTGATAGTGAGTATGAGGGTGATAGTGAGTATGAGGGTGATAGTGAGTATGAGGGTGATAGTGAGTATGAGGGTGATAGTGAGTATGAGGGTGATAGTGAGTATGAGGGTGATAGTGAGTATGAGGGTGATAGTGAGTATGAGGGTGATAGTGAGTATGAGGGTGATAGTGAGTATGAGGGTGATAGTGAGTATGAGGGTGATAGTGAGTATGAGGGTGATAGTGAGTATGAGGGTGATAGTGAGTATGAGGGTGATAGTGAGTATGAGGGTGATAGTGAGTATGAGGGTGATAGTGAGTATGAGGGTGATAGTGAGTATGAGGGTGATAGTGAGTATGAGGGTGATAGTGAGTATGAGGGTGATAGTGAGTATGAGGGTGATAGTGAGTATGAGGGTGATAGTGAGTATGAGGGTGATAGTGAGTATGAGGGTGATAGTGAGTATGAGGGTGATAGTGAGTATGAGGGTGATAGTGAGTATGAGGGTGATAGTGAGTATAAGGGTGATAGTGAGTATGATGGTGATAGTGAGTATGAGGGTGATAGTGAGTATGATGGTAATAATTAGTATGATGGTGATAGTGAGTATGATAATTATAGTGAGTATGATGATGATAGTGAGTGTGATGGGGATAGTGAGTGTGATGTTGATAGTGAGTATGATGATGATAGTGATTATGATGGTGATAGTGAGTATGATGGTGATAGTGAGTATGATGGTGATAGTAAGTATGATGATGATAGTGAGTGTGATGGGGATAGTGAGTGTGATGGTGATAGTGAGTATGATGGTGATTGTGAGTATGAGGGTGATAGTGAGTGTGAGGGTGATAGTGAGTATGATGATGATAGTGAGTATGATGATGATAGTTAGTATGAGGGTGATAGTGAGTATGATGGTGATAGTGAATATGATGGTGATAGTGAGTATGATGGTGATATTGAGTATGATGGTGATATTGAGTATGATGGGGATAGTGAGTATGATGATGATAGTGAGTATGATGATAATAGTGATTATGATGACGATAGTGAGTATGATGGTGATATTGAGTATGAAGGGGATAGTGAGTATAATGATGATAGTGAGTGTGATGATGATAGTGAGTATGATGGTGATAGTGAATATGATGGTGATAGTGAGTATGATGGTGATATTGAGTATGATGGGGATAGTGAGTATGATGGTGATAGTGAGTATGATGATGATAGTGAGTATGATGGTGATAGTGAGTATGATGATGATAGTGAGTATGATGGTGTTAGTGAGTATGATGATGATAGTGAGTATGATGGTGATAGTGAGTATGATGGTGATAGTGAGTATGATGTTGATAGTGAGTATGATGGTGATAGTGAGTATGATGGTGATAGTGAGTATGATGGTGATAGTGAGTAATGATGATGATAGTGAGTGTGATGTTGATAGTGAGTATGATGATGATAGTGAGTGTGATGGGGATAGTGAGTGTGATGGGGATAGTGAGTATGATGGTGATAGTGAGTGTAAAGGGGATAGTGAGTTTGATGGGGATAGTGAGTATGATGATGATAGTGAGTGTGATGGGGATAGTGAGTGTGATGGGGATAGTGAATATGATGGTGATAGAGATTATGAGTATAAGGGTGATAGTGAGTATGAGGTTGTGGAACAAGCGGAAAAACTTAAACCTATTTCAGCCTAACTAACAAAATCCTGTTGACCATTGGGATGATTCCCTTCCTGTGAGAAATACCCTAGGTACCAGCTGGGACTCGAAGCCAGGACCCCTAGGCTCGTAGCCAGGTGCACTGACCACTACATCACGGGGCAGGTTACTTCTAACGATGATTACACTACTTACTTGTCGTTCGACCATCTTAATATAGAATTACTAAAGCTAGTGGGATTCACTGAAACAATAACATAATGTGAGTGGATTCAGAAGTAATGGAGACTATTACTGTTAGAAACTATTCTGAACATTCAATGGATCATAATCACTGTACATAGGTCTACGGTGATGGAAAAATACTATTATTAATATAATGGTTATATAATGTATTACTTAAACTTATAAATAATGTGATTTTTTTTTATTTAAATGATATGTAATATAACCAATAGTTACAAAAATCCTAAAGGCTCCATATTTTTTTAAGAGTAAATATAATTTTAGAAATGTTCATATAAATTGAGTAGCATGAAACAAAGATTTGTGAAGGTTTACATAGTTGAGTTAAATCATTAATTAATGTCACACAATCTAAAAATTACAAAATATTAATTTATTTTGCAATTACTTTGATATAGTCTTTATATTAAGAGAATATAAACTAAACAACGTTTTAAGTAAAATTTCCAATATATAATTTTCTTTTTCAGACAAAATAGCTCAATAAAAGTATATATTTATTCTTGTTGTGTGGTTTTCCTAGATGTCAAAATAAAATGCTAGTTTTAGGCCTGTATTAATAAGGTATTATTGTCTAATGTTATCTCTGGGTCTACACATTGTTTAGGATGTGTTATCTGAAGTGGTAGGTAGTGTGAGTAGAAAACGAACCATTTGGCTAGTGTCTAAGTCTAGTGGACTATCCAAAATGTCCTCGTGGTTCCATGTCACAAGAGATGAGAGCGAGGCTGTACCTCGAGATACTGGATACTGAACCGGAGGGTACAGGTTTGACACTTTAGGCAACAAACCGGCCATATACAACCTAAAATAAATCATAAGAAACTTTTAGAATAGTATTTAGTTTATTAGTTTATAGACCCTTATCAAATTAAGGTTACCAGACTTAAAACATACTGCAACAAGTTCAAATATATACAATTATTTAATACGGGTTAGTTAATTTTACTATCTTTGACACATTTTAACTATTTTATTTAATGCAAGCATTTATAAAAGTGCATTTGAATAATTGTTTTAAGATAATATAAAAATTATTCAAAATCATAAACCACATTTAATCTTTGTTTTGGAAATAAAACCAGAGTTTACTACACATATTTACTCACTTTCCAACAGCGGCCAGTAGGAACTCAGCACTATTTGTATGTCCTCTTAGTGCCAGAGGAATATGGTGACCTTTTAGAGCCAATGATTTCTTTATAATAGCTTGTAACAGTCCATGAGGGGCTATTTCAATGACAATGGCATTATTTGGAATACATTTTGTTGCTTCTTCAAATAATACAGGACTAAGTAGATTGTTTGTGTGGTACTCGGCCGAAGAATATTTAGCTAGCGGAGTTTCCCATTCACTTTCTGGTACAGACGAGCTGATCCATTTGGATGATCGTGGTTTCGGATCTGTAACTAACTGATACATAAATATTAAATTAAGAGAGATTAAACATAATATCAAAGTAAAATAGTAAGTGTAGTAATAATACTCATTTTGTGTATTGTACCACCCCCCTTCTCCTCTACTGGACAAGGGCAGGGGCACATGTACAATAAAGTAAAGAGGGCGAGAAATAAAAAAACAAATGATTTAATTGTAGAAGAGCGTTAGGACCACATATTCATTGATAGGGCTTCACTAGGACCTATTCAATAATTTGTCGTCATGAACCCTTCTCAATCATCACCCATTACTATACGTAATTACTCAAAGGGAATGGTACAAGAATCTTTTGTTTGTTATACCAAAAATACTTTAAACCTGTCATAGTAAATTAAAGATAGCGAGTCTAATAAATAAATATTTATTTATGAAAAGATTAACAATAAATATATATATGTGAATATATGCATACAAGTAACAATAGATAGTTAAAAGAGAATTACATAAATATAAAAAAGGAAATAGGGTTATGCCCATAACTATACAGAGGTGCTGTTGCCATAGCAACCTTGTCCTAACAATTACATTTACAACGTAGCTTACGGCCCCTCAACGGGCCTCAGCGGCAACCCGCAGTGCGCTACAGCACTAAACATTACATTTTTCAAAAGGATAGTTTCGTATGCTTCATAGTTACAATATATAAGCATATAACTTTTATGGCAACCAAAAAAAAGAAAGTAAATTACTTATATTAGTCTTAACCCAAATATTCAACAAACAAATTTAACCGTATGGGTCATCAAATATCCCCATACTAACCCAGGCATTCGCCTTGAAAAGGTAAGTTACGGAACTTAAAAAAATACAAAAGGTCTCTCATAGTTTCAACTCAGGTCACCAAGCCGGAAGGGCAAAAAACCTCAGCAATATAGTTAACAAATGATAAACAACATTACGCCATGTTTGATCTACGTAATTTGTCATTCTTACTATATAACAGAAAATACAGATGAAAGCCAAAAGCAAATTTTGAATGCACTGGCCAAAAAAAAAGAATTTAGACCTAACCTATAATTTACCAATAAATCTTTAACTAATTTCCAAAGAGTAATTTTGAATAGTACGGCCGAAATTGAATTTGTACCTTGGGAAAACTCCCATCCTGTGATAAGTGTCCAAGACACGGATGAACCAAGAAGTGCCCATTAAGGCACACGACATCAGTTTATAAGCAGTTTTTCTCTGAGGGGAGGGGAACATAGGGGAAAGCAAAAAGAACATAGGAGAACATTCACATGAAACAGAGGGATTGGCGGTAAAGAACAAATAGGTCATTGGAGAGACGTCTGGAACATCACGTGATCACCACCTGATCACTTCCCATGGAGCAACGCGAAAATAACACGCTCACAATGCCACACCTCTAATGTCTTTCAGTTACGTCTTTTCACTCGGGGCGAGAACAATGTGCGCGGGCCGGGATGTTTGTTGACAAGACTTCACACACAGAGACCGAGAAACGGGGCACTTTTGGTGAGTCTTGTTATGTTCACTCTTCGTGGTTGTAGAATTGGTGTTATTTTACTCATATTTTCTTCTTGCTTGTAACGTTGATTTCAAGCAACGTTACAGTATGAATAAATTTATTTTAAGCGTGCGGTACTTCTGAGATGATGTGGTACATATGTGACCAAACTTTCTACTCAATACACACTTCAGTGGTTTGGTAAACCTAATTGTTTAGTAAGATTTTTAATAATTATAATATTTAGCACTGCGTCTTACTACCCGTTCGGGTTATACGCTTTAATTAGTAATTACTCGAATGGATTAGGGCTTGGGAAGGTTGAATAAGAGGAAGTGAATCCACATTTGCGTGGAGGGAGAATGGAAAACCATTTAGGGAAAACCGCCCCCAGTTCACCCGACCGAGATTCGAACCTCGATCTCCCCGTACCTCTGCAGTCGAGATTCAACTCGACAAGCGCGTTAGCCAACTACGCCACCGAGGCGGGTAAGATATTTAATATAATATTTAGTAAATAGGTGTGAAATAGCATACAGTAGTATAACATTCATCAACATTTGCACATTATTATTTTGCATATTAAGGTTTAGTTATACTTAGATTAAAATATTTAGCACCTAGTAGGTAGGAGTGAAATGGGGATAGGAAATCATTTGCGAACATTTTTGCAAACTTTCCGCAACAATGTAATTTGGGTTTTATAATATTTCAAACAGTAGATGGTATATGAAATATTTAACATTAGAAAGTTCTATACGAAATATTTAACATTAGAAAGTTCTCTAGATTATAGTGTTTATCTAAAATAATTGACAACTGTTGTGTTGTGTTGTATTTTTGCATTTGTTATTTACACTTTTATTACTGTTGTCACTTTCTGTTGGCTTGGGCCAGTAGTCTTTTGTTCATCCAAGATGAAGCGACCAAACAAGGTCCTTTTATTGTGCGTTTGATATAATAAATAATAATTAAGTCTGAGTTATTTAATTTAGTGGTCCTCTCGGTTGTTATAAATGGGTATTCCTCAGTCGTCAATCCCGAACACCAACGTTTAAGATTATTATTATTATTAGCTCCGCGGCTTACTACCCGTTCGGGTTATACGCACTTACGCTAATGTGTAATGGTAGGGTGATTGTGAGATAAAATGGAGGACCTACAGTTTAAACGTGGGATCCAAACCATGGCGGAGGCCTGGAATTCCACACATTCACAAATCGTGATTAATACAAGTATTTTCAGAGGTGAAGAAAGGGTTTGGAAATCTTATAAAACTGTGCCGGGACCAAGGATTGAACCCTAGACCTTCAGCACACAGATCTGACACCTTACCCTACACCACCAGGTCATCTTTAGTCAATTGAGTGAATATAATTCATAGAAAATGTTATGACAGAGAGAACACTACATTTACAATCAATTTCGATTAATTCTTATTTAAAATCTATATGTTGTGAATTTAAAAACATCTACTTTAATTTGTTACCCTACATCAAGGCTGTATAGAATAGTCAAGAACACTTGACTTGACGCAGTCTTGATCATTTTACACTTCTGGGGGTTTTCATAGTGAAAACTGCATCACACAAACTATTCGAATTTTGAACGGCAACACACTTGGGCCCGCAGTGCTGCTTCCTACCGAATAACTTAGAAACTATGTAAAAGCCATCTATTAGCTCTAATGAAAACAAAATATTTGTGTATGTCGGTGTTTTATCATACGAAACGATAATACTAAAACAATTGCTAGTCAAACACCGCATCAATGCCGCGAGAAAACCGCATGGCTCGTAGCTTTCCGTATCCATGGTTACCAAAACCTCGAGAAGACTACATCGGTCTAGAGTCTAGACCGCGAATATTCAGACAGATCTTCACATGGCTACGTGATTGCAAATGCAGCTATCAACGCCACGAGCGAATGCGACGCCGAATAAGTAGAGTTTTCGGATACAGCCCCAGTTATGCCAACACTGAAGGAATTTAATTATTTTCACTTCCCAACTAAAATAACTTTGAGCTTTCTTAAACATGGTAAAACTCAACAAGATGTCTAGAATTTAAAATAGATCTAGATTTTTGGTCCCACCTGTGCATAAGACATTAATATCCATTTTACCAAATATCAATAAAAATTTAGTTAACAATGAATACAAACTCCGATTGTATAGTAGACTTCAGTGGTCCCAGTTAGAGTTAATCGTCAGCTAAGTTCCAAACTACGCTACTAGAAAGAGCCTCTAGCACGTGCTTATACAAATGTTCCTTTGGTTTTTAATTTCCTAAGCGCGTGGTTCAAGCAAACATTCTTATTAAATCTGTTAGAAAACCATTGATTTTGTGTCCTTTTTTAAAATTTGCTATATTCTACTACTTGCTTCCTGGACATCTAATTTGAATTTTAACTCATTAATAATTTTCTTTGACAAATATTAATTTGAAGTAGACTCTTCTTTGAAGATGAATATTTATTCTTGGATTTCGAACGTTTTTTTCAAACGCCGGGTGACGGAATAGACCCAGACAGTTTAAATAAGTATGGAAGGCTTCCAAATAAATCATCTTGAGTGATGCTGTTGTAATTATCGTCCGCTGAATTATAAATTCAAAATATTAAAAATGAGACTTGTGCTTCATATCAGGAAATGGCGTTAAATAATAGCCTGATGTGTGAGGAAACTGCATTAACGAAGGTGGGACCAATATTACTTCATCTAAATTATTCCAATTGAAATCGCACCAGAATATTTCCAGTTACTTCTGATGAAGTCATTTATTTTAATTTTTGTGAGTAACATCATATTGGATAAAAATTACATTTACAAGAATCAATAGCCATCGGTGAGCCAACATACATTAAATGCCAGCCATATTAATAAATTTAGCTCAATCAATTCATCAATTAAGGAAATTATGCTTCAAAATAATTAATCATAATACAGTCTTCTACAGACTCAAATATTGTGTTGAATATGTCCGAAGTTCACTAAAACAGATTTTTTTTAAATCTTAAAGTATTGGTAAAGTGACAAACAAATTAAGAGTACAAATACAATCGCTCGATGAAATCTATTAATTAATCTTTAAAACATTTGTTATATGATGTTGTTTACTGTATTTTCTGGCATTTTATTCTTTATGGAAACATAAATATACTATTTTTTATACTAAAATTTTAATGGTGCATAACATATTAACATTTATTTTATACTTTTCATTGTTTAACTTTAACATAATATATTTTATTATATCACAGAATGGTCGGATTTTATAATGCAATTTCAACAATATTTTTTTTGTTTATTATTCAATATAATTTGCTTCTTGTCAAGTGAAATACTAGTATATTAATTTTTGTATGTAAACTTGAATAATTTCATGTTAATCCAAGCGTGTATTGATGAAGATTTACAGGAATAGTTTAAGGAATTCTAAGGACGACTGAAAATACAAGGCAAATAAATGACTCAAATTTCTTTCTTTCCTTATTAAATGTTTACATTCATACATGGTTTATTCTCAAGGCAACATATTTACATTGTTGAGGTATTTTTTTCGTTTTTTTTAGGTATTGTGTATATCCATAATTAGGTGTGGAGTATTATATTAGTTGGTTGATTGTCAAAATAACCAGCTATGTCATATAAGATTGTAACTATTCTAACCCCACTCCCACCTCCTCAGTAATCCCAGGATCACGGAATCTCGTCAATGAGCATAGCCTATTTCTCATCTGGAAGATATGAATGAGGTGTTAAATTTCTTTATTGTAAATTACACCCAAAAAAAAATATTTTTTTCACGTCACCCCGTCTCAGTATTCTAAACATCCATAAACACTTTGAAATGATGTATATATGTAATAATTAGCAGGGGCGCACACAAAAATGCTTCTTAGGGGGGTCCAAAGTAATGAAGTTACAAATCAATAGTCAATCCATTCAATTATTCGTATAAGACTCCTACTTTGAACAGGTTACAAATTATTTAATGGGTTATTTTCAACCACGGCTTTAAGGTGATTTATCAGAGGTGAACCTTTGTATTTTTATTTAATATTGTATTTATAGGCTACTTCACGTTCATAAGGGGAAGGTCCTGACCCGCTGGACACCAATATTAATTTTAGAGGATCATGAATCCTATATTGCGAAAATTGTGCAAAAATGGAGAATACTTTGTATATCCTATATTATTGTTAATATTATATAATAAATGAAAAAAAAACATATATCCTTTAGTGATGTTAACATTATGGAAACCAAAATTGCAATTTGGTGATTGAGAGCGAAAGAACTATCGAATAATATAATACCCACTTAACCACCCCCCCCCCACCCCCCATTCACTCACCACCTCTTTAACAAGTATTTTCAAAGAAATTTCTCCGTACACATTTAATATAGGGATAACAAAACAATATATAAAATTTGATAGTACCTAGTAAATAATTAACTAAAAATAAATAATAAATAATAAAAAATAAATAATTAACTAAAATTTCAGAAGTTATAGACACAAAAATAATGGACCTTGTGAACTGAATACAAAATGATTCTTTAACATAAGCTACGAACCAAATAAAAATGTAGCAGTGATTTTTTAATATAAGATTAATTGCAATCCAGTCTTTTTCTTGCTTGAAAGATTTGTAAATATTTTTATTAATATAAGAATAGTGGTATTATTATATCTTCATCGAATGTTTTTAGCTCAAACCATTCTATATTAATTACTTCAAATAAATTGTTTCTAAGCATATAGTTGGTATATTTTAAGTTACTCTCAATAATCTATCAGATAAATGCTTTTTATCACTCCTCGGGAGCCACTTAGGACACAGGATCATTATATATCGCTATATTATACATCAACACATATAGAGTGAGGTATATGTATATATTATATGAATTTATTTTGGTAGGTCTATAGATATATAATTATATGTAAATATTTTTATAAGTAACGCAGAAATTTATTATAGGTAGCATACAACAAAAATTGCAACTATATAAATCTTAGTGCGCAAGGAAAGGTGTAACTAAAAATACTTTCTTATCTATCCCTCCCCCCTCCATAACTCTCCCCTTCATCCACTCCCTGTTATGTGGGAGCCTGTTATTAGCGTCCTGACGCTAGACTCCTCAATCCCTGGTTGGTAAATTCCCATCCTCTTCCCCAACAATAGACTCATCCTTAACCTATAATGTTGCATTCAGTGTTCACTTATCATCCTTGAATATAATGCGGATGCATAAAGTATACAACTTCTCATCCTTGCGCATCCTTTCTAAATTATAATATCCTTTATTACACAATAATAATTAAAACTTTAAATGTAAAATAAAGTAACTAATTATTTCAGTGATTTCAGGATGAAGCAAATATTAGATGGTTTAAATTTATAAATTTTAAGTTTATATAATATAAACATTATTTAAAGTGAATTGAACTAACCCTTTTCAAATATTCTAGCAGTTTAGGTGCTGCGGGTCTTATGTATCGACTGTGGTATGCGATGTTGGCGACATTTACAGCTCTTGCAAAAATATTGTCTTTTTGTAACTGTTTTACGAACGTTTTCACTATTTCTTCTGGGCCAGAGATAGTGCTGCTACTAGAACTATTATGACAGGCAACATCAATTTCTGGAGGGCAAATATCTTTCACGTCCTTGTATCCAAGACCTTTAAACAAATATCACTCGTCTTAAAATAAGATAATATTATTATTTAAGGTATATATTAAACTATATCTGTATGATTAAGCAATGCCTAATATTAATGACTGTCCAATTAATATTTTTTAATGCAAATAAAATCATAGTAATTTATTCGTAGAGCTGTAACACATAAACTTATGCTTATATGTTAAAAAGCCGTCATAATAATCACAACTATTAGTTTATGGAAATTAGTTTAGAGTATCACAAATATTTATAAATATATAAATAAAACAACTAATAAAATTCCGAAGCAATAGTTTTGGCCGTTTTAAATATATATTCAGTATTTAATTGCATTCATTGCTTTAGTTTAAAGGAACATATTGTTGCCTGTGAGTACTGTAGAATCAGGAGGTGAACGTGCAGGTGGATAATGTTTAAATATAATGGTACAATGCACCACACAGTATTTCTCCCGCTTTTATCTTAAAATAGATATTTACTAAAAACTCGTTAAGATTAAATCTTTTGAAAAGAAATAATAATAACTCTATACTGTAGATTGTTGTAGAAATATCCAAAGATCATAAATTAAATCATATACTCTGCTACTTACTCTATAGCATTAGGAACTATGAACACTGTTAAGGGAAAATTGAGAAAAGAGAAACATCTTCGTCCACCAAAGAGCGTAAAAATCAAATTAATATTACAAACACCTGAATTAAAAAGCACTATATATATATATATATATATATTGCTTTTTAATACTTTTCAGGTTGGAGGCATATATATGCCTATAAACATGTAAACATATATGCCTATAAACATATATACATTTATGCCTATAAATATATATACATTTATGCCTATAAACATATATACATATATGCCTATAAACATGTAAACATATATGCCTATAAACATATATACATTTATGCCTATAAACATATATACATATATGCCTATAAATATATACATATATACTTATAAATATATATACATATATGCCTATAAACATATATAGATGCCTACAAACCAGAAATGAATGGTTTTATACAACTTTATTTCAAATAAAAGTTTTTAATCTTTGATAGTACTTTAAATTAATTTACAATAATACGTTATTTTGTATCTAAAATAATTGCGTAGTTGCGGAGATTTGATGAAAATTGGAAATTTCCCTCATGTAAAGTAAGTTCAAAGTCATTTTTCATTTAAAATAAAATGAGAATTGATATCTTGTTTATAAGGATAAACTATGTAAATTTTGGGGTGGATTCTTAATTCTAAAAATTCTTCGGGAAGACTTTATGAAAACCTTGAATACTAAGTTTTATGCCAATCGGTAAAATAGTTTAATCTCTAGCCCGAGGTACAGACAGACAGACAGACAGACAGACATACAATCATATTTTTTGTTTCAGGGGGTCATGAAACGTCAAATTTATCAAAATATCGAGTTCGCTTATCATAATAATCCCAATACCTATCTATTCGAGGGGTCGAAAGAAGGTTAAGGTCTGCATAGAGAAAACTAATAACACCAATTTGATTAGAAATGTAATATAATATTTTTCATGTATTTATGCCTTATATTGCAATTACTATTTATTGTGAAGCAACATAGTGGCAAAAGCAAAGGGTTTCGAAAAGCACGTTTATAACCGGATTGTTATTTTTATATCACGATAGACACGATACATCCAGCCAAAAAAGGTTATTTTAGAGCTAACACAAAAATACCTAATTAAAAGGGTGAAATATCACTACGATAAATTTTCTTTACATTATTGAAGTTGTCACGAAGACTGAAGGCAGAAAATAAAGTTTGGATATTTCTCGATGTATAAAGTTTATTAACATAATTTACAGAAAATATAATTATATCTAGTGTTATGATTTAAAAAATACCTGATTCATTCTTTAAAACAATACTATCTGGTAGTAATTAACACTATACAATATTTGAATTTTTGAATCAACTTTGTATATTAAAAGCTTTTTGTCTCAACTGGATTTATAACAAGCATTAAAATTGTAAATAAAAGGATTTGATAGTGTGTTGGCACAGTCCTCGTGGGCCCAACCTCGTCAAAAGTCAAACTTTATCCAATCTTCCTTTAAGATTTCTCCATAAATGAATCATTCTTTTATGTCTTCAATATATATTTTATCTGAAGTTGTGCAGAGGTTTGTTAACTTTTCATGCACTTTGTTGTAGTTTTTTTAAGCATTTATTTAATCCCTTCCACACCCTCCCCACACCCGTTTTCATGGATAGTTTTTCTTCTTAATGGATTTTGTAAGGAGAAGACGTCAGAATCTCACTTTAAGCACCATGTCTTAGTATAACATTTAACTTGCGCTCAGTTTCTAGAAGAACTGGTGACACTTTTGTGATTATCGTGTGGAAAATTCCAGTTGAAGGATTTGATGATTGAAGAGTATTTTATGTTAAGATTGTCCAGTCATAAAAACTGATTAGAGCAGTGCTGTTGAAGTTTATATCTGTCTGAATGTAGCTCTAGATGTCAAAAGATGTGCAGGTATTTAGATTGAGTATCTGAGATTCAAAAGTTGCTTGTGAATTTGAATGTTGAGAATTTGATGAGAGGGAAGTTTTAGTTGATACTGGTTATAGGTTTCCTTGTGTGTTTTTCAACAAGTCTAATTCTGTAAACTATAGACACAGTCAGGAACATCTAGTTCTTGGGATGGCAAATAGTCCAAGTCAGTGAATGTATGTGGTTTATATGGATGTATCCCTGTAAATTGAAACTTTTTTATATTTCCATTCAGCAAATCCTGGCAGAACCTTAGATCACTAAACCAACCACACATAATCTGTTTTCCTGGAGAAAGAATTTTGTCGTATCAAGAGAGTACAATCTTCAATGTAGGAATTTTTAAAGGGCTTCATAATAGTCCTGTAGAGTGGCTATAGTTTGTGCGTGGTGTGTGTGGAGACAAACTAAGCATGTGGATATTGTGTTTACGTATTAAAAGAATCACATTAGGTTTCTTGTCGCTGAAGTGTCCATCTAAAATAAGCAGCACATGTTTTCTTCAGTAGAGTGAACCCGCTTTATAAAATCTTGGAGCCATTTCAGAAAAAAATCACCTGTTATTCATCTACTAGTTTGAACTGAAAACAAACGTCTTAGGGGTGCACTTATCATGATACACTTGTTCATCTTTTGCTAAGAAATGTGATGCTTTCACGAAAAGCAGCACCGTGAATCTTTGACATCTTCCCCCAGACGTTAGTTTCACAACATTTATTTTCTTTTTGTAGGCATAACCTTTGAGTAATTTGAATGCACGCACATAATTATTATTTAATCTGCGTTGAAATGTTACATATAGAGAAGGAATATTTATTTTGAAATTTTATAAATTTGTCAAAAAGTTTAGTTAGCAACATAGCCTAGCCTGATAAATGATATATTTGTAGCTTAGGAATTACTTGTGATTGTGGGGCTCATAAATGTATTCACAACATTCAATGATTTGTCCAGTACTGGCTGAAAGAACCATGTACAATATTCGCCGATTTGCATGACAATCAAACAGCGACAGTCACTAATATAATATATTGTTTTTTGACTAAATCACTATAATAACTTATTTTTTAGTATGACCTTTACTGTGCATTTAATAAGCAAATCAATTGTGCTTGCAACGTGGGAGCGATAATTATTGAAAATCTAGTTGATACAAAGAAACAAACTGCCAAACTACAACTACTTGTGCGATCTATAACAGCTCAATTAAACGACTTCAACTAACGGTTGTCTACAAAGGCAGGCAAGGAAAATAATCTTATAACTGAGAGGGGGCTAAAGCTAACGGTAACTAATCGAAACAAAAGTTGTTAGATACTACCCGCTATCCGATACTATTTGACTTTCCCCTACTACTACCTCAGTATTTAATGTATGGTATTTTAATATGCTTTGATATGTTTAGTTTTGCCAGCTTTTGTTACGTAAGAACTTAAAATAAAGAATGTTTCACTTCCTCTGGGCCCCTGAGTTTCTCTAATAACTTTCAGAATAATGGACGCAATTCAGTGAAATCTGCTACGGGCATACTTTGGTGTATGAGAAGCGTGGTGAAGGAAGGACATGAGGGGCGGTGCTAATCTCTAGCCCTTGTTTGATGTCTGAGTGAATGGAGACTGATTGCGTGTTCGCTGTTCTCGGCATTTGGTGTGACGCATCTGACTGTGCTGTGGTTACTGGATCGTCAACAGTAAGGGCCTTCTCACACGGGGATACTCAAAACAATCTCCAGTAGCTGGAGACCAGGAAACTGAAAGACTGGACAACTCGAGTTGCCCGGATACTAACACAATTCCAAAACTGAGTATACCGAGTTAAAATGACGCAGTATCTAGTTCACCAACTTACCTTCCTGTACCTTGTGAACCGTACATTTTAAACAATAAGCTCCCCTCTTAGGCGGCTACTATGACAGGAAAAAGAAAAATTCCAAGCTATGTACATATCAATTTTTTAATAAAAAATCATAAGCCGTTATTAAAATTTCGTAGGATGTTGGCCGCTTTGTTATTGTTTTATTATTATTTTAATAAATAAATTGTGGACCTACCTGTGAGCTGAAATTCATTGGTTACTTCAATTAAATATTTAACCTAAATATTGCAAGACATAAAAAAGAACCAAATAATATGGCTACCTAATTAAACCAAGAAAATACAATGATACTAGCGCTTATGTGGCAACAGGAAATATTAAGTGTTCCACAACAGAATTTAAGTTTAAAAATAAAAGTTTTAGCAAAACATTACCGATGGCTATACTGACAGATTTCCATAACAGACTAAACCAAAGTATTTAAAAAAAGCAACCCCATAGCAGCAATTCATAGTTTTATAGATTCAAACAAAGATATTATTATAAACCATCCTGGCATCCTAGTCCTGAACAGGCCTTCTCGTAGAAGTGGCGAATGTAATAATCTACGATATTGTGTGTTTTCTCATTATAAAGGTCTAGTTGCAAGGGGGGAAGGTGGGAGTTTTCCTTTGTTATTACGTCACTCGCTAACATCAGGTTGAAAGGCTACGTTTTTTTCACCATATAAGCCAGGTTCTAGTTGTCTTGATCATCTACCTATGAATTTGACTACTTCCCAAAGAACTAACTCCAAGACACCAGACGAGCAGCTGTAGAGCTACGCTTGTTTGATCACATACGTCATAAAGGTGTATATGAATATGAGTGTTTTTTTAATAGTACAGCACGGGCCAATCAGAGCATTACAGGCTCACTCCGTTGTAACATCAGAGTGGTGTACAATTTGTAGCTTGTTTGGACTTCAGTCTATTCTAGCATTCGTGGTGAACAGGCTGTACTTGCAAGTTGCTCTACTACGGCTGATATTTGCTTGAGTAGATCAACTATATTTGACATAGTAAGATTGTGATGTTTAATAATACTAGATGTATATGAGTACAAGATTATTTGGGATAGTATTTAAAAAGGTTGGCTGGTCCGATTTGTATTTCTATTGCAGGATGTATATAAATATTAGTTTGTTTAGGGGCTGGTAGTAACATTGTCATATTAGCAGTACACGTTAATGTTACAAAATCAAGTAAATTGTTGGACAATGATTCCTGTGATATGTAGTATGCAATAATGCATGGAACACGTAGAGGTAAACAATAAACTCTCCAATCGTAGGGTTACTATTACTATGACAGGAAAAAAGAAAAATTCCAAGCTATGTACATATCAATTTTTGGATCAAAAATCATAGGCCGTTATTAATATTTCTTAGGATGTTGGACGCTTTGTTATTATTTTTATTATTGTTTTATTATTAACATTAATTAATTTTAAAAAAGAAATTGAAGACTTGCCTGTGAGCTGAAATTTATTGGCTACTTCATTCCACGCTTTCTAAGTAACATATTTTCTTTAGTACCCCTTCATCTTGAAGTTGTAGAGTTCAGGCTGCTTTTCTTCTTCACCAACAAATTTTTAATTGAACAGCTGTTCACCCATAGCTTGGAGCAAACCAAAGATCACAAGAATATAAACAAATATTTCGATAGTATCAAGATACTCAACATACTGGACTAGCGAGGAGATCAGCATGCCAAGTCGCCAATTTTAAGGTCGCGTAGGTCTTGTAGTCTCCACTACTCCAGTGTCCCCGTCTGAGAGGCGCCATTGAATTACTCATGTTGGGTCGCTAAGTAGCTGATTCTCCCGGTATCAAGGCAACACCAGTATCCCCGTACGAGAAGGCCCTAAGAGTATGAAGCGGTAAACAGTGAAAAAGCTCGTGTTTATTGTTCACACGTGATGGAAAACTGCACCGACAAAGGTGTGACAAAGATAATTTAAAGCGCAGTTGTGGATTCAAAAACCACCGGATAAATACTCCATTCAGTAAATGAATAGCTGCCCAGAACAATTTGTAGCACACAAATTTGAAATTTTACAAAAATGAAAAAAAAACATATATTGAAAATAATTTTAATCCCTTAAGGCCAAAGTGATAATCAAACATGTGTGTTGTATTTAAATTAAACATTACCAACACTTTCAAAGGTTACAATTTAGTGAAAATGTAAATATCTGGAAAAAAAATGAACACAGAACAAGGTTGTAACCAACAACGATATATAAGTGATAACATTTAATCATGACACTTAACAAGATGTTCTTATCAAACGTAGTCAAATGTTAACTATTGATGAATCTGCCAATACCTAATATGTAGTTCAAAGAAAATAATGTTGAGGACTTTTAATTAACTTTTTTACCGGTAAACTGAATTAATTTCTTTTTTCAGGCATTGATGCTAAATTATGTTAGTTACTCGGCCTTCATTTCTTCATCAAATTGCCTGAATTCCAGTTGAATGTAACTGCACATATCCATTAGGTCTTTCAATTTCTCAGATTTTATTGCTAACTCTTGAGAATATAGGATAGGGATTTCATTAACTGAAACTCTATAGGGCTTGCAATATGTATTGTGAGCTCTTGATGTCTCCAGGAGTGAATACTGATACCAGGGCTGCAATATGTTGTTGATGTGTCTGGCACAAACTGTTCCTGTATCATCTGCTGAAATCTTAAGCCAATGCGATGATGTTATTTTATAATCAGGGTCCCTCCTAAGAAAATGTTCAATAGTAGTCAAGTCTTTGAAATCTTCAGGTTGCATATCGTATACAAGGAAAGGCTTACTTGGCCTAGCTGAAGCTATAACTTTCATCTAGTTCTTAGGAACATACAGAGAACAATTTTCCTTTTGACGCTCTATCAAAGCAAAGTCTTGGTCACACTGAAGAAAACTATGATCCAATATCAAAAACTCCTGATTTACTGCTGTAAAATATCTTATTTTGATTAAATATGGACAAAGCGACAGTATATGCCAGTTATTATTTTGGTCAATGCGTCCGTAAGATCAAATAACTAGAGTCCTTTCTTCTCCCTGGGACAGGGGCTGGTAGTTTGAGGTTATATACTTCAATAAGCATGAATAAATTTAGGTTGAGCCTCACTTAGCCACACGTTCATGTCAAAAACACATTGTTGCGTTATTTGTACCAGCTTCGTGAATAGTTTGATTATAACAAGAATTCTGCCGTTGATATAAAACATATGAGTGGGACAATACATGACAAAAAAGCACTTGCTGTAAATATGTATAAATTACAATATAATAGGTATTTTGTTTGGCTTTTTGTGAATCTTCATTAATTTCTTTGTAAGCAATTTCAGCTTCAGAATGATGTAATCTACTTTTATCTTCAATAGCCTTTCTCTTTTCATCCGTATCTGCTGAAATAATGTCCACATACATCTTGTCATATTACGAGCAGGAATCTGCTCAGGGAAGACCAAATATGAGATTAAAATCTGAATGCAAAATATCTCTATATATGTGTTCATTGCGTTTATATTCAGGATGTTCTTCCCTAAATATATCAAACATCTTTTTCAAATTCAGATAAGCAGACCGGCAACTCTTTTCAGATTTGTGGCAATGATCGCATGTGATCTCAGATAGCTTCCTTTACATGATCAGGAGTGGCATTAGGCCTAGTTTTATGTTTCCCCCTCCTGTCACAAAGCGATGCTCCACATTCTAGTTTCTCTTGCAACTTTTGTATTCTACTAGAAGTTATTTTATAAACATGACACAACATTTTTTGACAAACCTTGTAAGCTTTATTTGATAGTACTGAAATAAAGTAAGAAAAACTGCAATGTCTAAGAGAAACTGCTTCTTCAATATCTCTTCTTTTAATATCTTAAAGTTTGACACAGCTTCGTCCTTACAATGCTGTCTGCTGATCATAATTCAAAGAGTAGAAGTCTATAAGCAATCTGTGTTTAACTCTAGGGTTATTTGTTTACATTCATAAGATTATCTGCAAACAAATTCCTGAAATCACACAATAGTAATACACTAGCTAAAATTATATTATGTTTTAAAATGATTGCATTAGTATATTCTTACATTGTCAGTTAAAGCCAATAGCAATGTAATAATAACGCTGTCAGAAAACACGCTATGTTGTGTTTTTATACTTTTTGATGTAGTATTATGTTAATTAACCTCTCCATTATACAAACATTAGATCTGTTGATAAAAAAAGTTTAGACAGGCTATTAGTAATTTAAAACAAAGGCTATGAAAGTGTGATGTATTCAGTCATTAAAAGTTATACAAATATAATATTAGCTACAGAACTATGATATTCCAATCACCATGTGGAGAGTATGATTACAACCTTGTTTTACGTACCTCATCTGGTAGGTTTTTTAGCAGCAATAAACTTGCCCCTCTTGGATGTATATTGTTTTCCAGCATCTCTGAGCTTTTTACATTTAACATCACGCCACTCACTAACTTTTTGTTTAGGTATTTTTTCGTATTCATATGTTTTTGAGCACATTTTGTAAGAAATTAACTTGATGTGCCACCATCTTTTTTTACTGATACAACCTTGCTATGCGCCAAGCAAACTTGTAGACAACCTAACACTAATAAAATTACAATTTACAGCAATTACAATATCTCTGGCGTGTTCTGTAAATCATTTGCCACCTTGTTCCATGAGAAAGTCAGCTATGAAAAAATTGAGGGCTACAACCTTGTTCCGGGTGGCTATTCAATTGGGGAATAAATTGGAAACCACGGGAACATCGTCAAATGTCCACGAAATAGGAGGTCGGAAAATGCCAGAAACAACGGTGCAGGAAGTTAAAAACAGACCACTTGCCTCCTCACAGAAGTCCTTGCTCAAACTGTCGCAGGAGATGGGTGATTCCACAAGCACATGTCAACGAACAGCAAAACAAGCAAAGCTGTATGCATAGCCTGTTACTGATACTCATGAATTGAAACCTCCTGACAAACAGAAGAGACTCCATTAATGGCGTTGGGTCCAGCAGTTTGTCAATGTACATCCAGGACTATACGTGGTTCTCCAATGAGGCGTTGTTCCACCTAAGTGGGTACGACAATTCCCACAGTACATGTATATGAGCTAACGAGAATCCTCACATCTTGCATGAGACATCTCTTCATTCTGAAAGTATTGGGGTGTGGTGTTCTTTGCTGCAGCGCCGCATTATTGGCCCCAACTTCTTCCATACAAAGGTGCATACCTCAGTTTTCATGGAAATATTCCGTGTGTTTGTGAATAAGTTGGATGACGAAGAACCCCTTACTGGCTATTTTCAGCAACATGGCTTCATCTTCCACACCTCCTATTAGCATGGCTGAAATATTTTCCTTCTTTGAAGATCGTGTCATTTCTAAGAGACTTGGGCCACCAAGGTAATCTAACCTTATTCCATCGGATTTCTTCCTGTGGGGCATGCTGAAAGGGAAAGTGTATCGCAACAAACCGCGGACTCACAAGGAACTAACTACCTCAATTTCCTAATTCCGACACTTGCTATAAAATAATCATGTTTCTCATACACCAAGGTACACCTGTGGCAAATTTCATTAAATTACGTTCATTATTTTGAAAGTTATAAGGGAAACTTTGGGGCCGAGAGCGAGTGAATCACTCTGTACAGTAAAACCGCTTTTCTTTGATATTAATTTAGCATAGATCATTAATTACTGCTACTTAAAAATACCTATAGCAGCCATATATCCTGGTATGAGTTCTGTTTTGTTTGAAGCCAATCCACGATAGTAGGCTGCCAGAAGTGTTTCCTCAGCAGTGAAACAGCCATCCATATAGGCGCAGCCTAGTTCTCCAACTGAGTGTCCAATATAGCCATCAGGAGTAATATCTAGGAGATTCATGAAGTCAACCAACGCTATCTGAAATGTTACAGAACTCTTAATTTTAGTAATCAAAATAAATAATTGAGACTTATAACAAAAGGTTCTAACCAAGACTGATTCCTGTCACACTTTTCCATCTTTTTTTAACGACTTATGCACAAAAATATGCATGATGAATTTCATATTTGAGCTAATACTAGCTATGCTGTGAGTAATTATTTTTATAGGACAAATAAAGGAATTAGAAAATAAAAGTAAAATAACTTTACGGCTAAGCCATTAGACAAAAGAAATCATGAATTTTATATATTTATATATATTATATACTTCTTTAATTTTGAATATTTACATCTAATTTATATATTGTAACGTTTATCGACATAAGCATTATAAGAAAAGAAGATTAAACGGGCAAATGAACACTATTCTACAAACACCAAAAGTAAACATTGTGATCTACTCAACAAAATACCCCGTTCACTGTATTATGTCTCATGTCTCACCGACCGATCCCCCGCCACGAGCACTACATCCACGTCGGAGTGTTGTTTTAAAACTGAAACGAGGGAAAAGCGTGTGTTGGACTGGGCGTAGAGCCCACCCATTGCATCATGGGAAGAGAGTGACGTGCAAGTGACCTTGTGATGAATATATGATTCTCTGGTCGCATCTCCAATGGCGTAGAAAGTTCTTCCATGAATTGCTACCTTTTCCCTCTGGTCTGTGTGTTTGTTCTACTTTGTTCTAGTTCCCCCTTTGTTCCCCCTCCTCTCAGAAAATAATCATTTATATACTGGTGCTGTTCGCTCAATATTTTACTTCTTGATTCAACCGTGTCGTGAGACACATACTAGTATAGGATGATGCTAAGGTACAAATTCTATTTCGGCCTGTA